>BLKR01004218.1:0-115783 GCA_011170035.1 Teleogryllus occipitalis | reverse complement strand
CGTGGTCGGCTGGTTGATCGCGAGGTCGGTTTGTTGGTCGCGTGGTCGTGCGGGCGTGTGACCGCGCAGGTTAGAAGGGCGAGCGTGGTGGGAGGGTGGGTGGGTGCGGGGCGACGGTGTTTCTGCGGGCGCGGCGCCTCTGAGGGCGGCAGTGGCCTGAGCGGCCGCAAGTCGCAGGTGCGGATTAATTAGGCTGCGAGCGCATTAGGAACCTCCAAGGAGGACCCGCCCCCACGCCCCTCGCACCGCCCGCCCGCCCGCAAAAGTCGCCGCTGCCCCGCCCTTCTGCTCCTCGCGCTTACTAGCCCGCCCCGCTCCGCTCCCGCCTCCGCCTCCGCCAGCGCAGATGGGGCAACAGAAGAGAACTAGGCGTCAATAGAAGAATAAAACAAATTTATTAACAAACACGCAGAGAACTTCTAACCCAACCCAGCGAAGTATACGACTGAATAGGAAACGGCGCATTTCAGAACTATACTGCGGTTTTCACAGAGTTGTGTTTGAAGGATATCACCCTTTTCGGTGTCATCCAAATGAAAGGCTGAACACCTGCATTATGATGTCACTATAGTGACATGTAAGGTTCCGATTGGACACAATACAAAATAGCTGATATCTTTCAAACGCAACTCTGTGAAAACCGCAGTATAACAAAGGGAGAAACCCCGGTAGCCGACGGTAGGTCGGCGATGGATCTCGCCATCCAGTGGAGGAAGATCACCGTCATCTCCCGGGGAAAACATGCACTTCACTTACGGGACTAATGACCTAAACTGTTGGCGCGCCCGGAATCACTAACAACCAACCAACCAGCCAGTTCTACACTCCACTTGGTCGGGTTACAATTTCATTTTGTTTTTCAGTGTATCTAAAACCTTGTATTTGCATTAGAGTATTAGAACAATTACATAATCTCTTCTGACAGTCTCCGCGTAAATTCTCTTGAAGCTTCTTGCCCTTATGTCTACTCAAAATGTGTATTACAGATGCATTACATACTTCCCGGAGGACCAAACGTTTACCTGCATTAAACTTGATATTTTACATATAATAAAATTGTGTGAAACTAAAGTGAACTCTTTAGTGGCGGTTGTAATATAGCCGCGCAGTTTTTTTAAACTATTAAATTTCCACTAAAAATAACATCTTTTTGATTAGGGGAAACATCTAACACATGTAAGAGCGAGTGAATATTAATCACTTAAAATAATTATTAACTATAATATTGTGATATTATGTAATATAATAAGTAGTTTTATAATTATAAATTATGCGTATGTTTCTTGTATTCTAAATGTATGAAAATTTGATACCACATAATTATTTATATATATTTGTTCAAACTTAGCTATTTCACTTGCTAAGAAATAGTGAGCTGCACCCCCTGAAATGATGCACCTAAATCAACTTTACTCCGCATAGGTACATCCAAAGTTCTCAAGAATATTACCCTTACAATTCCTTCCTTAAACTGTCGTTCTCCTTTGTAGTATCTCTCCTTCAACTGAGTTACAACACATCCTACTTAATAGTAATTCTAGTTATCGCATTTCATGTGACACTGCTTCTCTATTTGCGTGTCAAGATCATGCCCTTGACTTTCCCTCGCGTTTCTGCGCGTATACAAAGCACTTTCATATCTCCCCTCCCGAGCCCTCGCTTAATCGCGCCCCTGCTTCCGCCCGGCTCTATCGCTGCGCGTAGCCTCAACCTGCCCCTTACAATGTTCCTCATCAGCCGAATCTCCCCCCGCGGCTACCAGCTCTCCCTCTGCTCCTGTAGCTCCCACTCGCGTTCTCTGCCGGCACAAGAGCGTGCCCAGGGAATGGTGGTTTGGGGACCTAATGTTATTTATCTATTTGCATAGCGTTTAGTGGTGATGTAAAGGATCCCAATACTGCGTTAATAGAGTCACGAGTAGATCCTAACCCTGTTAATGCGTTTTAGTGCAGTGAGAATAGAAATAAAATATACGTCAGCTGAGGGGATGCATTTTTAGTGGTAAATGATCTTCTGTCTGTGATAATGTATAATCTACAATTCGATACAAAATAATGTACAAGCAATATTTGTGGTCAAATAATGTTTCTTGTATTCGTTTCATGTTCGATACTTAAAACAAAAGATGAACTAATGTGATAATAATAATAATAATAATAATAATAATAATAATAATAATAATAATAATAATAATAATAATAATAATAATAATAATAATAATAATAATAACGGAGGGGTTTGTACATGTAAAATCCATGAAGTCTGTGAATTTCATAAGATAAATTTTCATCAAAATATGCATTGAAAAACAACAAAACAAAGTCTTTGAGTTTACTAAGCACTCACATAAATCAATTAATGACTTAAAACACACTTTGAGAAGGGAAATTAAAAATTACATCTCGAAATCTTCAACTGAAATGTACGTTACTCAATAAAACAATTACACACTAAAGTTTGCATTGCAGTATACATGAAGTGCAGTATGTGGACTGGTTACTCGTAGAAACAAAGTGCAATGTAAAGAGACAACAGAAGCCCTCAATGTTAAACGAAATAGCAGAGCACCGAAAAGTAAAATTCACAAAATTATTGATCAGTTTAAAAACTGATAACTTAGGAAGTATGTAAGAAAGTAGTTAGTAGATTGGCGAACTGTTACATTCAACATTTTCCTCGAACACGAGTCGCGAAAAACTCAGAATTACTAAAAAATGCTTATCTAACAGATGTCAATATGTATATCATTGAATTCGTCTTTTTACGCTCATCGTGATGGAAAAATATGTATATTTCTATTTGGAAAAAGTTATCTCAAGTATCTCGTAAAATATAAGTGATAAAATATAAATGTATTCACGTGTCAATTAGCCCCATTCCTTCAGGCACTTTCGTGAAAACTGCATTGCAAGAACTTTAACCGTTCAAAAGTTACAGGAGTGCTAAAGTTACGTGACTCACCCTGTGTACACTTTGTACAGGTATATCACATACACTTTGCACCTAAAATTCTCGCTTGGTAGAAGAGAAATAAAAGTTCATGCACAAACCGGCAACATCGCTAGCGTGCACTCCCGTATAGTAGTCATAACACTAGATTTTGCTGGGATCTATTACTTTCAGGAGCTTATTAGCTACTAGCTAGTATACTGCACATATTGTACCCTATTCCATCAGCAATTAATTAGCTGTGGTCATCCATGCTACGTTAGATCTTGCTGCAATGAATAAAATATGATCCCCTAACTCAGTACTAAAAGATATCATTGTTGCGTTCTCTGTCTTGAAGGACAAACTGCTTACTTACTCCTCATTGTGGTAGTGAACCAACTGTTGCGGCGACATTTTGCTCCAGCAAGTATTTCTCGAACTTTCAGCAGTACGCTCAGATCTCGTCTGCCTCATGCTGCTTGAAATACCTCGTCTCCTCAACACAGTACCTTCTTGCCAGGTTAAGGGTAGTGTTGCAATGACGAAGCGAGCTCCGCCGAATGCTGTACGTAACACGACTATCAGAAAGAGCGTCCCACCACGCACGTAACTTTATCACTGAGGCGTCATCAGTGTCCAAGGTGCCTCCAACGTCAGTGTCCAAGGTGCCTCCAACGTCAGTGTCCAAGGTGCCTCCAACGTCAGTGTCCAAGGTGCCTCCAACGTCAGTGTCCAAGGTGCCTCCAACGTCAGTGTCCAAGGTGCCTCCAACGTCAGTGTCCAAGGTGCCTCCAACGTCGGTGTTCACGGTGCCTCCAACGTCAGTGTCCAAGGTGCCTCCAACGTCAGTGTCCAAGGTGCCTCCAACGTCAGTGTCCAAGGTGCCTCTAACGTCAGTGTCGAAGGTGCATGAGGGAGCTTCTAACAGAGAGCGGTTCACATCTATCGCCTTATCGACTTCCCTTCTCTCGGCGACGAGCTCGTCCCTTGTTCCCCTTGCTGGCGATCCACAGGGCAGTTCCACTGCAGGGCGGCAATCTGAGGTGATTTTGACATCACAAGGAGACTGTCTTGGATGCGCGCTAATTGAAAACGAGCCAATTATAAAAGTCACGAGTATGTTGATACCTATTTAAACTTGTCCACATATTATATTTAAGAGTCTGTACAGTCTGCATTAAGCTAACGATGCCGTATTCCGACGCCATGTTAAGAAAGAGCATTCTATCACCAACAACGTATCTTTGTTGCTCAGCTCTAACCAAGGAATCTTCTATCTTGAGAGCGAAGACGGGTGAGCGAGCTTCAAACGTGGCACCCCCATACATCGGGGATGGCGTCCATCGGCCTATCCGGGCGCCGGCCATCCCGCGTCGCCCCTCGGTCGTCCCACCGGCGCGGCGTCCCGCCGGGCGGTGGCGGTGACGGGCCCGCCGAGGCGAGTGGGCGGGGCGGTGGGCGTGGCGTGGAGGGTCGCTCATTAACGCGTTCGCTCCGGGGGCCCCGTCGCCTGCGCCTCGGTCCCCCGGGGCTGGGTATCGAGCCGGCCCCTCCCGCCGCCATTGTGCCGGGCTAAACTGCATTCAGACAAGTTTATGACTACGTAATTGGCTGTCGGCGCGGCGGCGCTCCACGTGCGGGCGGCGGCAGGGGCGGGGGCGGAGGAGCGGCGATAGTGGCGGTGGGGAAGGTTGTAGGTGTGGGGTGACGGTAGGTGGCGATGGAAGGGAGAGTAGCTTTTTCGAGAAGGCGGAGGTGGTATAAAGGTAGGAGAGAGTGGAGGGACTTTAGACAAAATTGAGGCAGATGCGGGGTAGGTGCCGATGAAAGAAGAGGATATGAAAGAAGCGAGGTAGGACGGTGTGAAGCGACAACGGATGTGTGGCAGATGTGGAGATGGCAGGGCAGACGTATGAGGGTAGGCGTTGACGGTGTTGGCGGCGGCAGAGATGACGGGGGCAGTAGTGAGGATGGACGTGGAACGCAGCAGATGCAATAATGGAAGCGCGGAGGAGCCAGGCAGGGCAGTGACGGTCATGGCAGCGCGTTGACGGACGTGGAGGTAGAACTGGGAGTGAGATGGGTGTACGATGACATGGTGCGTTGGTGATGCTGTTTCGTCGTTATAATCACGATGGGCGGCGATACAATGCAAACACCAATTTCAAGAGAACGTCACACCAGAAATTATAATATCAGATTGTCAACTTTGAAGAAATTGTAAAAATGATGATGCCGATGACGAATTAAATCTATTTCAAACAGACGATTATACTGATACTGTGCAATTACTTAATTGGCGTATCCACTCACAGCCCAACAACGTACGTTGGTAATATATTATCGGAAATGCTGTCAACGCTAAGAATATCGCAAACATTTCCCTCCACTGTACTGATTGTTTCGTTACAGCTAGCAGCAGCTACACCCCGCTCACACGTATTACGACGGTGGTGGTGAATACTGCTCAGACCAGGTTTAGTTTGTTATTTGGGCCACGTATATCGCCGGTAGCAGAAGTAGCAGCTCGTTACGTCGCGCTGCTTGTGGCGCGGGCGGTGTAACTGGCGGCGAAATCCATTCTGGGAAGCCGCAAACGCAAACGCGATGTGGGGAGCGGTGGGTGGGTGACGGGTGGTGCGGTGGTGCGTGGGCGTCGGCGGCGCCAACGAGGGCGCTGGCGGTCCCCGCGCTGCGCCAACTTCCTCAGGCGTTGTTCCATTGTTTCATTGCGTCTTTTGTTCCGGCGATCGGCGAGCGCGGAGGGGCGGCACCCCCGACTGAGGTGGCTCGCAATTTTTTTTTTTTTTTTTTCTTTTTCGCCTTCGTCCACATTGCGGCTGCGAACCCGTTGCGCCCTGCCTCGTTAGAGAGCAGAAAGTGCACGGAAAGTAAACTTGACGGCGATTCCTTCGGTCTACAAGAGGCGGTGACGTTGTACCGGTCCTCATATTCAAACCAAATAATCACAATACTTGCTCATAATTAGAGACCGGAAAAATATGAAGTATGAAACGTCAAAATATGTACATAAGTATGTAACGAAAACAGTAAGAATATGTAATAAATATGTTTAATCGGATATAATATGTAATATTAAAGTACTCTAATTGTGAACATACTTACATAATACGAATTTACTTTTATAAAAAATTTCCTATATAAATTTTGTAAACATTCCAAACGTTTTAAAATTAATTCGGAAAGCACACTTGCACCACACAACTTTCCCATCGGTAGTAAAACCTTCATAAATTTTTATCCAGGAATGTAGTTAAGCAGCCAGACCAGACGTAATAGAAGCCATCGTACAAACAGGCGATATCTTCGACTAGCAAACAATTACTGCAGCATGGAATATTTTCGTCGAAGTGTTTCACGACGACGATCGCCAAGGTTTTTTTGGAAATTAAGGTTGAAGGTCGCCGAACGCGGCATCAATGATAGTTTTCAACCCTAAAGATGAAAATAATCTGTCATTGACGCGCCCTTCCCGCCCTGAGATAACTGAAGCTGGCGCGCCAAACAGTGGATATCCGACCACGTCTTTACGTAGCGTATGTATCTCGAGTAGAGTACGCAATATCATTAATTAATAAGGTAAGAAAATTTGCTGAATTTTTTGGCAATACTTATTTTCATAAAAATATGTAAGAAAATTGTTAGAATAAAAATATTTTGAGAAAATAGCAAAATACGTAAAATATGTAATATAGGAACAAATATGTAACAAAAAAATTGGATATTGCGTTAGGACGGCGACAATTCGCCAAGATGAAAATTTTGAGAGCGGTAAGTAGAAAGGCAAAAACTATCTAATTACATAAAAATCCGGTCTCTACTCATAATAATAGATACAGAATACTCTACCTCCATGAAACGTGTTTCACTAATGAACTTTGATGAAAAAAGTCTCTTTTATTGTATGCGAGTAGTGAAAGAAAGCACGAAAATGTCTCAATAGGAAATTACGTGGATCAATGGAACAGGAAATACGAAACGAATGGATAGGAAATAATGAATACGTCGACAGCCTCCATTGTATACTATTGTATAACACTCATAGTTAACTATAAAATATTTAGAAATCTAATATTTACATCGAAGCAAAAGCAACAATGAGCAACAATCGGTTACATTAAATTGGAAAACTAAAAAATGCAAAAACAAAACTCATGCCGTACAATTAGGGCACAGCAACGGCGAGAGCAATAGCGACGGCCAGACAATGCCACTTGAAGTACAGGAGACTTTGGGTCAGCAGTGTACTCGGTGTCAGCACGGCGAACACAGCATGAATTTGGCGAGCGGTGTGTAGAAAAGTTTCTATTCTGTGGTCTAATCCTACCACCAATCCTTGTGCTCGGGCAAATTCCTGTCAAGTTGACATGCGAGCCCACTGCTTGCCACCTGACCAAAAAGTTCGCTTTCCAAACTACACCGCTATTTATAAGGGATTGATATCTTTCTCCTCCTTCTTCTTTCTTCTTCTTTATTCTTCTTCTTCGTAATTTTTCTTCTTCTTCTCCTTGACTTGTAAATCGTTTTATGACCACCTCTTCCTCCAGGATGTTTCGAAAATTACCATTCTCAATTTCGTTTCTTCTTGTTATTCTCGGTTGTTGTTCACCTCTGCGACACTTTTTTTTATTCGACTCTTTATTATTTGTCTCTCGCCCGCGTCTAGTCACTAGTTACTGCGCTCGCTGTGTTTCTTACCATCAACCCGACCGCTCGTGAGAATTCCAGCACGTTGAAATGGTGAAATTGTAGGAAGGGGGTTCACTTTCCGTAAATTCTATTTATAAAGGACTGATCTCTGGTGTCGGTCGGATCTTGTCCGCTGTGGACCATATTAAGCTGAATTCCCCCACTTACGTGACCCGGACATCCATTGATTGCCTTTCGTCTGTCTCTTGTCCACGCCGTGTTTACTACCAGTCAGCCTATTGATTCGCGCAAACATCGTTTCATTGAAATGTGCGCCGTCTTGTTCCCACTCTGCCCAAATATTTGCTTACTAGGTCTATTTATAAATTTCACACTCACTGGTTTCTGTCGTCTATATTAATAGTTGATTGTCAGTTCCTGATGCATTGCTTGTTTCAGATTCACATGAAACAACTTTTCGTTCATCGCTTTCCGCTTCCCAGTTTCCTCTCATTCTTGTTGTCTAAATCTTGTTCAGCTCTTCCTCGTCGTTGCCCATTTCTCTCGCGCATTTCCTCCCATACCTCAATGACCGACCATTCCGCCGCCTATCAGCAGCAGCTTGCTTTCCTTTCTCACATTTTCCGTTGGTCCGTCTCTAGTCTATTTTTTCTCTATTTTGTGCGTTCCCATGTTAATGTGCATATCATTCTCGTTTATTGCATTTCCAATTTCCCCCAGCTTTCGCATTGGCTGAGTATTTTGTCCGTTCGCATCTGCAATTACATGTCATTCTCGTTTATCGCATTTCTCTCTCCACCCTTCTTCAGCCCTAGCTCTCCATCGCCCGCTTCCTACGGCTGAGTGTTTGTTGGATCCCATCTTTTGATTGATTGATTTTTTTGTGTTTCCGGGCGCGTCAACTGCTTCGGTCATTAGTCCCGTTAGTGTAGTGCATGTGTTTTCTCGGGAGATGGTAGTAATATTCTCCCGCTGGATGGCGAGATCCGGCGCCGACCTACCGTCGGCTAGTGGGGTTTCACCCTAACCAGGACTCCCACCAGCAGGGCACCGCCCCAGCCGGGACAAGCTCTAAGCTTCCGACCTGTCTCGCGGAATATGTGGTAGTGTAGTGCATGTTAGTGTAAGAGTGTGTGTAAGGGGAGAGGATAGGACAAGGAAGAGGAAAGGCAGATCGCGCGCGGTCCGTGGCCCGTTTGGTAGGGTACTGCTCCGGCATTCGCCTGGTGTTGATCGGAGAAACCACGGAAAACTACCGATCAGAGCAGCCGGCCGCTAGAATCCTCCTCCAGACAGCGACTGAATTCGACGATCCCATCTTCAAGTGCATCTCATTCTCGTCCATCCCTTGCCCTCCGCTGGCCGCCGCCCCCCATCAGCAGCCAGCTTCCTTCCGCCCGCAGCGGCGCCCGCTGGCCGCGCACGCTGGCCGCGCTCGCCCCCTTACAAATGCAGAAGTCCATTCAGGCGCGGCGATGTGTCGCGTCACGCAACCGGCGGGGGCGGGGGCGGGGGGCGGCCGGGCGCCCACGCCGCCCTCGCCCGGGGCGAATTAGCTGCGGCGCCGCCCCTGCCCAAGGGGAGGGTGATAGCGGGGAAGGTTACTAACCGGGGAGTAGGCCAGGAGGTGGTGCTGCACAAGGGACGAGTGGGGCGAAGGGGAGAAACTTAGTATTTATTTACTCGTGTGGAAAAAGTCCGGCGCAGACGAAGGAGTTCGTTCCACTGGGTGGTCACGTGATTCGATCCCGCAGAGAACGTTACGTAAAAATAGATCAATTTTAGATTTGAATGGCTGGGAATGGCAGCCAACGCTTAAGATTCTTTGAAATTATTGAACTCTACAATTTCTAATTTGAAATAAGATTGTAAAGGAAATAAAACCCATTAATTTTCTCAAATAGACGGAAGAATAAACAGAAACGTAGCGTTAGATTTGTAACGAACAATATTAAAGTTTGCAATAAGACAGCTATTTCGAGAGGGCTCAATGCGGTCGGGGACGGAGAGGTATACAGAGAGAGGGACGTGGAGTGGGGAAGTGGAGCGAGGAGAGGACGAGGATCGGGGACATAAAGCGGAGGTGTGGAGCATGGACGTAGTGCGGGGACGTGGAGCAGGACTGTGGACGGGGACGTGGTGCGGGGACGAGGAGCGGGTTCGTGGGTGGGGACGTGGAGCGGTGACGTGGAGCGGTGACGTGGAGCGGTGACGTGGAGCGGTGACGTGGAGCGGTGACGTGGAGCGGTGACGTGGAGCGGTGACGTGGAGCGGTGACGCGGAGCGGGACGGGGAGCGGGGACGTGGAGCGGGGACGTGGAGCGGGGACGTGGAGCGGGAACGGGGTGCGGGGAAGGGAAGCGGGGACGGGGAGCGGGGACGGCGAGCGAGGACGGGGAAGGGGAGCGGGGACGCGGACGGGGAGCGGGAACGTGGAGCGGGGACGTGGAGCAGGGCTGTGGACGGGGACGTGGTGCGCGGACGAGGAGCGGGTTCGTGGGCGGCGACGTGGAGCGGTGACGTGGAGCGGTGACGTGGAGCGGTGACGTGGAACGGGGACGGGGACGGGAAGCGAGGACGGGACGGGGACTGTAAGCGGGGACGGGGAGCAGGGACGGGGAGCGGGGACGGGGACGGGGGGGAGCGGGGACGGGGAGCGGGGACGGGGAGCGGGACGGGGAGCGGGGACGGGGAGCGGGGACGGGGAGCGGGGACGGGGAGCGGGGACGGGGAGCGGGGACGGGGAGCGGGGACGGGGAGCGGGGACGGGGAGCGGGGACGGGGAGCGACGGGACGGGGAGCGGGGACGGGGAGCGGGGACGGGGAGCGGGGACGGGGAGCGGGGACGGGGACGGGGAGCGGGGACGGGGAGCGGGGACGGGGAGCGGGACGGGGAGCGGGGACGGGGAGCGGGGACGTGGAGTGGGAACGTGGAGAGGGAACGTGGAGCGGGGACGTGGAGCGGGAAGTGGTGTGAGGATGATGGGAAATAGCGTTGACGGCGTGCACGACAGGCGGGTCAGGGAGCGGGGGCGGTGTTTGGATGTGTGTATGGGGCATTGCAGGATGGTAACGAAGGCGTCGGGGGCAGTGGGGCGGTGGAGGTCTGGGGTCGAGGTACCGACATGCGGCACCCAGTGCGTCAGTTGGGCCGCCAGTTGACACCCGCGCCGCACCTGGCCACCGACATCGCCTCGTCACCGGTGCTGGGGCTCCGAGCTGTCACTTTCGTTTCCGCTTGAGAATTATTACTCGACTGCGATGTATTTAAGAATATACTTTGCAGTGTACTTCTGTGAAGTTTGTGTCTTTGTGTTTGAATTGTTGGAAAAATAACATATATACTTTTGTGTCGGATAGAACCTTTGTTTACAACTTATGTTTACGCAATTGGTAAGGCATGTTGTATTGTTTTTCCAAGTAGGTATATGTGAACGCCAAGTTTTTCTTTGTCTTCTGGTTCTACAATTGTTTTTACATATTACCCCCGGTATTATCCTGGCAATTGACTATAATCCCCACAGATAATGCGTTGTCTTATTGCAACTCTTGAAAGTTTTTTCAGCTAGTGATAATAAACCTCCAATGCACTCTCGCGTCATGAATAAATGTTCTTTATAGACCTCGTTTTTAATCTAAATCTTACTACGAATTTGCGTAAAATCGCGTTTAAATAATTCGCCTACACAATCAATGCAATAACCCGTCGTTACTCCTTTCAATTTATACATACCCTTCTCACACTCCTTGCTCACCACTTCAGCTCTGTTCACTTCAAATGAGATCCAAATGAATTTCGCAGCAGAACTAGTTGGAATTTAGCTTGTAGAAACTGCAACTCCGTTGCAAACTCTTGTTGACGCCCGGGCTTTGCTATTTGAGCGTCAAAGCCAACTAAATCCGTATGTACTTTGACGAAAGAGCATTTAGACAGAATATGGCGATTAAGATATTCGTTTGGTGTTTCTCACTTATGCTCAAGCCAGTTTCATTCTGGAGTCTATCTTCCGGCACTTCGTATGTTCACATCAGTATATTAAGCCAAACAAGAGTTAATGAAAGAAATTAAAAAAACATACATTTCACTTCCTATATAATTATCCGTTAAAAGGGAACGCAATTGTAATGTACACCAATACACAAATAATTATTTTTAGACATATATTTTACTGCAATTTTGAATAATTCAAAGAAGATAAGAATGATACGTATAAAAAAATTATAATCTAAATTAGGATTTGTACTTTACATAATTATCTAAATATTTAATATCAAGAGTAATCTTCGGTTGCTGAAGTCATTATTGTTCACTCGTTTAATTTCTATGCTAGTTGATTATGCGTTTGCATAGGATCGAGAGAGTACAGGGAACAATGATTCAACTCTGATACGTAACATGAAACTTCACGGTAAATTTGACTAACAGAATGATGCTAATTATACGAACATACGAAACAATACATATTAAATATTTTAAATAACAATTCAGTATTAATTTTCCTTTTCACGTTGTTTATTGCATTGGTTCTGTTTTTTCCCTATTCATTAATTCTTTACACGATCATTGACTGTTGTATTTTCCGTAGACAAACTAATTTAATTAATATTTCTTGACCTCGAAATTGTATTTCAATATTGGTCACTCATAAAATATCACAATAATCTGAGTTTGAACTTGACAATTGTTTTTCATCTTTCCTCAACCTTAATTCTAACACTGCCGGAGATGATATCTCCAAAAGGAAACTTGAGTAATACGATATTTGTTATTAATAACACAACGCAACACAGTTCTTGTTACCTAAAATAATCTCATTGCGGAGAAGTTCCAATTTGTTGACATTAAATTGCTTCTGCCCACCGTCTCTGATTATTTGCTAACTCTTCCATCAACTAAAATCTCTTGTTAACAATGAAGTAACGTCTTTTCATATGCATCACGAATATATTCAGGTTCAAGACAACTTTCAAGTGAGGTAAATTTTAGAAACGATAATGATTTTGTCGTTAATACCGTTTCACAAATAATACATTGTTTTAGAAGCGTTATTTCCCTCAAATAATACACTTTATCATCTACTATTTTTTATCATGTTATCTCACGAACTCTATAAAAATTATTCTTGTGACAAAAATTTCCCTTAGACATGTACCTCTGACGAGAAACGATACGAGACCTGCATTCTAAAACGTGTCATTTTGAGAAAGAGAGCTGGTTTAAGTTAACCCAATTCTAGATGATAAATGATGACGTACATTACTGAATAAGCAAATGAATGCCATGGTACTCGAATAAATGTCAGAGAAGACGAATGCGCGTGTGAAAACATTCCAGGAATTTATTTATTCTACAATCCCCCGGGCATGGGCAGAAGGATGGTGTTCGCCTTCTACCAAGAGGCAACCTCGTATACAATGAAGCCATCAAAAGTTTTGAAATTCCTGAAAGGCTAGACGTTATCACGCCAGCATTCACGGCTAAAAATTCTTTATTGTATCCGCCTGCAAACGGATACTGACAGCTAGATTACTGGAATTCCTAGGAATCAGGGCCCGTCCGCCGACATCGTACTCTGCATCCGTCCTGCCTCCTGCCCCCCCCCGTCCCGGCCCGTCACGTCCCGTCCTGTCTCACTCTTGGCTTGCTTTCCCACCTGCCCATCCCTGCAATCTTCTGCCGTGCCACCGCGATTCCCGTCCACTCCCTCCCCGTCGTGCACCCTCTTTCGACACGCCCCCTCGCCCCACCCCTTTCTCTGACGCGTCTTCACTGCATTCCTCCTCAGCCCCCTCCTTCCCCGCTTCGTCCCGCCACACCGCGCCTCACCATCTTCCCCGCCTCACTCTACCCCGCTAAAAAGTACCCCGCCTCATTCTATCCCGCCACACTCTACTGCCCCACACTCTACCCCTCTAGTCTCTACCCCGCCACACACTACCCCTCCCTCTTTACACTGCCACACTCTACCCCGCCCAACTCTACCTCGCCACAGTCTGCTTCGCCACACTCTATCCCGCTACACTCTATCCCGCCAAACTCTACCCTTCTCTACCACGCCACACTTTACCCCACCACACGCTACTCCGCCACACTCTACCCCGCCACACTCTACCCCGCCACACTCTACCCCACCACACTACCCCGCCACACTCTACCCCGCCGCACTCTACCCCGCCGCATTCTACCCCGCCGCCCTCTACCCCGCCACACTCTACCCCGCCACACTTCACCCTGCCTCATCCCCGTCCCGTTCCTCGCTCGCCTGCGTCTCAAACCCTCGCTGCTCGCGTTTGGGATCAACTCTCATCCGACACAAACCCAACCCCCTCCCCCGCGCCTTCCCCACCTCTCCCTCATTTGGTGCGCTCCCGCCCCTGCATCCCACCCGCACCTGTGCCTCACCCCCTAGACGCAGGGCTCGGCCACCGCAATATCCCCATCCTCCCCACGCCACACCCCACCCCGCCCAACCGCAACTCCTTCCCTCGCGCCTTCGCCACCTCTCTTCACCATTCTGCAACCCCGCCCCTAAACTCGTTTCCGACCTGCCCCTGCCCTTCCACCTTCCCTCACACTGCCTATACCTCATTCCCTCTGCCATCACAACATCGCACCCTGCCACCGCCTCGGTTCCTCTCTCATCCCACCCAACACTTCCCCTGCACCTTCGCCATCCCTTTCCACCGTGCTCCACCTCCACTCTTAAACTTGTTCCCAGTCTGCCTCTCCTCGTCCACACCCGTCTATACCTCAGATCCGGTGCCATCATAACACCTCCCCCTGCCCTTCCATCGGCTTCCCTCCTACTCCCCCCACCGCCCCCAGAGCCTTCGCCGCATCATCGGAGCCGTCAGCGTGGGCGGGGGCGGCGGCTGCCGTTCGCGTGCCGGGGCCAGCGCGCATCGCCGCG
This sequence comes from Teleogryllus occipitalis, assembly GCA_011170035.1. Lineage (NCBI taxonomy): Eukaryota > Metazoa > Arthropoda > Insecta > Orthoptera > Gryllidae > Teleogryllus > Teleogryllus occipitalis. The sequence continues at coordinate 101,270 of BLKR01004218.1, read as the reverse complement.
GTCCGTCTCCGGGCTCGGGTTCCCCGCGCGAAACAAAAAGGCGCGTTGATGGATTAGGGACCCGGACGTCAACGCCGGAAAACACTGCGGGGCGGCCCCGCCCACCCCTCCGCCTCCGCGACTATTTCCAGCTTCTTGATTTTTGCTTCCTCGCGTCCACGGCGCGCCCGCGCCGCGCGGCGCTCGGTGCAGCCCGCTGTGTGCCCCTCGGACTTTTCATGAAGAACAAAGAGCAACCGAACATGATAAATGTGCGAAATAAGCACAAAAGATCTTTTCATCGCCTTTAATTCACGCGTTGCATGCGGACGCGCGGGGGGCTGGAGGCGGCGGCGGCGGCGCAGGGCGAAAGTTATTAAAACGAGGAGGAAATTATTCCGAATCGCGGCGTGGCGTGGCGTGGCGTGGCGTGGCGCGGCGTAACTTGGACCTCGACGGGTCGGACGGTTCCTTCGGCGTATCAGCGCGCCCGGACAACACGCGGCTCCCCGAGTGCGTTTCCGCGTAAGCGAGCATTAGGCTAATTCGGAGCGCCGTGATTTTGCCGCGCAACAAGAGCTGTCTGCGAGGGACAACGGCGGAGGGTGTATCGATTGGAGGCGGTGGGATTGCTTTGATGAAGGCGGACCGAAGCTCGATCCACCTGGCTAGGAAGAACAGGGGGCCAAGAAGACAGAAGAAATGAGTGGGGAGAGAAGTATGTGAAGGAAGGAGGAGTGTGAGGTAACAAATGAGAGGAGGTGTAAAAGAAAGAAGAGAGAACCGAGTAAAAACTCGCGAGAGAAATACATAAATGAGAGGGCGAAGAGAGGGAGAGAGAAGAAATGAAAGAAATATGAGAGAGAAAAGAAAGAAGAGTTAAGGAGAAGAGAGAATAAAATGTATGCAAAGAGGAAAGAAGCAGAATATGCAGAGAGAAATGAGAAATCGGGAAGGAGTAGAGTACTGTGTTGAATGGTTCTGGAAGCGTAAATACAGGATCTGGGAGGGTACAAGACTATTGGTAGAGCAAAGAATACCTTGATGGGATTATGAGAGAAAGGAGGGGGGACAATGGATGGTGAGGCAGAAAACAAGAGAAGGCATTACCAGCGATTGCACAGAGATACGAGAGAGATTCAGAACAGAGCGGAAGAATACATCAAAGAGAAATGGAGATCAATAAAGAAGTGCTAAAAATATGAAGATAGAAAGAGGGAGCCATCTGTCGATCGGAGGGCTAGGGAGACGGCAGAAGCTCCACCCGCCTCGCCCTCGCGGGAGTGAACCGTGGGGACTGGAGAGCTGAAGTCGGAGGCTCGACGCGAGCCCGCGTGTGCGTGTCGTGTGCGTGTCGTGTGCGCCTCCAGAGCGCAAACAGCGATGTGTAAATGAGGTTGTTGACTCGTACGAGCCGAGGACGAGAAGTTCTTGTCGACCTATGCAACGCGGTGCAGCGTGTGAACACACTGGTGGATGAACCTCGCCCCGCGTGCAGGACGGAACATACGGTTCCATTACCTGAGCAGTAATGTGCCTTAAATCAATAGTTTGCGCAATAAAAGTAGTTTCTCTATTTAATTTATTTTAGTAGATTTTCCCCATTGTTGACGAGAACTTAAACTTATAAGAACTAAAACTGCATGATTGCTTATCCAAGTATACAAGGGGTATCACAAAACAAAATGATAATTCGATAAAACTAATTGGATAGAAGCGCAGAGTCCGCAGAAAAAATTGCCATCCTACACAAATATTTGTTCAGTATAGAAGAGTATGGTAGTGGTAGTGGTAGTAAGCGCATTGAGAGAAAAACAAAGTGGGCTCTGTAGATACTGCAACCATATGCCTTGGCAACAAGAGCGAAACAGAAAACCATTCGAGCTTCCTCTAGTTTCAGTCTGAACTTGCAAACAGTATTTGAGCATCAGCAAATATCGGTGTGTAAACCAAGTGAGTTACAGGTTCGTACTGATATGCATCGCAACTGTAAATGTTTCTTGCTCGACATTAATATCAATATCCCTTCAAAAGTGCTTGGTTGAGAAGTTATCTGAGACCATCCCCCAACTTCAATCACCACTTGCAAAACCCCTGGGTTAATTGATGCTCTTTTATGACGAATGGCACAGACTTTCTCGTACGAGTTACTTCGTAATTTCTTTGGCCTTTGGTAACCTTTTTGGTCGTGCCCCAACGTCTTGCCAGCTACCATCTATCGCCGCAGTTTCTCACATTTCCTCAATGTTTCGTTTTTCTATTGGCGGAACCGAAATATTACTTTTAGAATAATATAGAAGAGTAAAGTCGTGTCCTCTGTGGAATGTTTCGTTGAAAACTTTGGAACTGTACTCACGAAAGTTTTGTTTAAGCGTTATTCTAAAAGCGAAAAAATAATTTAATTATATTAAGTGTTTAATTTTCAATAAGTTCTAGATAAACTAATGAATCCCTTGGAAGGATATGTCATTTATGTGAGAATTATTCAATTTTTGACCATTATCTTAATCTAACAAACTTCCTTTTTAGATTAAACAATTTAAAGAGCTGGAAGAAAGACTCTTCCATTGTCATATTAAAATAGTTAATTTGTTTCATTTCACATAAATTAAACTTATAAATATAATATAAATCAATTCTTATTTCTAGATATTGATGAATATAATGTTTAAAGAAATGTTTGGCGTAAAATAATTCGTTATTGCAACCACGGCGTTCAACGATTAAAGGCATTTAAATAGTGCTTCACACCAGAATTAATTGTTCAAGAAAAAACCTCTCTTGATACAACGGTAATGGAGCAAGTCATGTGGTGCGAAGGGAGGCTACCGCGCATTTAAGCGTGGCAGTCAGGAGGAGAATTCAAGCCGTAAAGAGGTAGCTGGGAGCGAAGCCCTGAGACAAGAGCGTTTACACGAAGGACTGCGCGGAAAACGGGAGGGATCGGACTGGGCTTATGGGGCGAAAGTTGGCCATAGCTGTCGGGTCGGCACGCGGGGCGTTGGGTACACTGTAGGATAGATAGTTGGGTGGATTGGGGGGTGGATAGTGGGGTTGACAGTGGGGTGGACAGTGGGGTGGACAATGGGGTGGACAGTGGGGTGGACAGTGGGGTGGGGGTGGACAGTGGGGTGGACAGTGGGGTGGACAGTGGGGTGGACAGTGGGGTGGACAGTGGGGTGGACAGTGGGGTGGACAGTAAAATTGGAACAGTAAATTAAGACAGTAAATTGAACGATGGGAATTGAACAGTGAGGTGAACAGTGGGTGAACAGTAAAAGGTGAACGAGTAAATTGAACAGTAAATTGAACAGTAAATTGAACAGTAAAATTGAACAGTAAAAATTGAACCAGTAAATTGAACGATAAATTGGAAACAATAGGTAGACAGTAGAATTGAACTGTAAAATTGAACTATGTAGTGAGACAGTGAGGTGAACGAAAATAAATTGGAACGATGGGGTGGACAGTGAAGCCCAGACAGTGGGGTGGACAGTGGGGGTGGACAGTGGGGTGGACTGTGGGAGTGGACTGTGGGGTGGACTGTGGGGGAACTGTGCAAATTGAACTGTGGGAAATTAGACTAGGAGTGAACTATTAAAATTGAACTATGCATAATTAGACTGTAAATTGGAGCTTTGTAATTAGACTATGCATGGAGGGTAGACTATGGAGTGAACAGTAAATTGAACTGTGGGAAGTAAATGTTTAGAAAGTAGGCATGTAACCCATGGGTGGACTTCAGTGGATTGGAGATGGAGATACACAGTGGGGTGGACAGTGGGTTGGAGATGGGGATAGACAGTGGGGTGGACAGTGGGGAGGACAGTGGGGTGGATTGTGGGGTGAACAGTTTGAGAGACAGTTGGGGAGAGATGCTTGGGGTATACGTTTAGGGGATACGGTAGGGAGATACAGCTTGGGAGACGGTTGGAAAAAACGGTATAATACAGCTCAGTATATACCGCGAAGAATGTCACCAGGCCGATTGGGGTACCGGGCAACGGTAGGAGGAGAGCGGCTGTTGGAGCTCGCGGTGGAGGGTGATGTTAGGGCGGTGGCGGCGGCGAAGGACAAGGGTCGAGAGAGACGGTTGGTGCGCCAGCTGTGGAGGCGGCAGCGTGCAGTGAATAACTGGGGGGAGTGGCAGGGGGCGGGTGGGCAGTGGGGTTAGGGCGTGGGCGGTCGCGCAAGCGATCGTGGGCGACCGCCGTGGGCGCTGGGCCACTCGCAGGGGCCGGGCGAGCCGGGCGGCCTGCGGGCGTGATTAGAAACTTTCCGCGCGTCTTGCACGTCCAATGAATGGCTCCGGGTCTTGGCTCGGCCGCATTTCAATATCGGCGCTCCCGGCCGGATGGGCTCCGCGTGTTCACACAATGCGCGCGCGCGCGCGGCGGCGCGGGGCGGGGCGGGGCGTGGGCGGGGCGTGGGCGACGGCCCGCGGCGCCGCTCGACTGGAAACAGATAATGCGTATTACTGGCGAGTTGGCCGGTGGGAACGCGCGCCTCCGCCGCTATGGACGACGCGCGGGCGGAGGCGACGGATTGGACGCGCGGGCGGAGGCGAGTGAGGGATTGAGGGACCAGTGCGGTCGACGACGGGACGAGGGCGAGGGTGGCCGGCTTTTCGGAGAATAGGTACGCCCATGTAGGCGGTTTGCGCAGGTGCGGTTATATCGGGCTAGAGAGTTCAGTTGAATCGGTAGGTACTGCGATATGGGAAAGAAGCTGGACAGATTGGTTCCTAGGCTTTGCAGGGCCTGTTTCGGTGTGTATTATCTTACCAGTTTCGATTTACCTGCCACTGAATTTAGATTCTAATGTTCCGTTTACTCGATTTTGACTTTCGTTATGCTATGAATGTGGGTCAGATCAATAAGTAATTGTGATTAGACATTTGGTAACATGATCCTATCCGAGTGATGCAGAAAGTTAAAAGAGTTCATGTACATAATTGTTGTGAGAAACATTAGAGTCTTCCTGTACCACATGTTCACAGATGAGGTAATAATGTTGTTCCACGGAAATATCCTTATTCTTTTTAAAGAATTCGATGCGTTAATGCGTTAGTCGTTATAATTTTCACTTACTTCTTTGATAGGACGCCCACTATTTGTTAAAACAATGTTTTTTTTAATATTGATGTTAAAAGTTCGGCAAATTACACACACGCTGTTCACACGTTTTCTACGTGAGCGCGCTGGCCTCTCGATAATGCCAGCACCAAAGTTCAGACGAAAATAGACAGTATTTAACATGACAATAAAAAAGGATTAAATAAGCGACTTCACTCCAAAAGACAGTACCAATGAGGATCTGTGTCAAAGAAACTGCAACTCTTGAAACTAGAAAGTCTCAAGTGATATTTCATCTCAGAAGAGTCTGTTAACTACAACCAAAAATACCATCTTCAACCCAGTACGTGTGTCTTATTCCCAGTATGATAAATTTTCCATTAAAATTTCCCATATTTGTCGATATGGAACAAATTTCAAGTTGATATCACTATTTTCTTGCTACACTCACTACATTTTCTAGAAAGCCTTGCTTTTGACGTAGACGAGGATTTTGATTTAAAATTCATCAAAACTATCTCTGCAAATATTTGTGGTAGAACAAAGCTTTGGAGGACGTACATCAACAATACACTACCGAATCTTTACATAAATATTAATAGAGAATAGAAACGATTGATATTGAACTAAGAAATTGTGTATGGTTCAGAGCTCATGAAGAAAGAAAATAGAAATGAGCTGTTAGCAATGCATAATTATATATTTTAAATCAATTATCAAAAACGAACAAGTCAAGATGATTGCGTACATGAAATAATGTACGTGATGAGATTTTGTAAATTTATGAAAATTCACATTTCAAAACTAATTTTGTATTTTTGCGTTTACTGTTCTCTGCGCATATCAAAGTTTGGTGTATAAAGGATAGTTTTATAGACTGAACCTGCAAACCTGCTTTGCATGAGTATACTGACCTCCTTTCACTGTAATTTCAAAGCGTTCAGAGACATTTACTTTTAAAGAGAAATAGGTTGACCTTTCCATAGTCTTCCCCCTCTTGAACGATCAATTGAAATTAAGTATTTTTAGTACTTTATGTTAGTTTTTAGTACTTTGTGTACTAGAGTACTTTATGTTAGTTTTTCCGCTTCATGTGTGTTAATATTGTGAAAAAACTAGGATCGAGAGAATTATTCTTATTAACAGTATGCCAAGTTAAGGGGTTGTCTTTTTTTCCGCGTTTGTGCAACTGTATTATATTTCGAACTGTATTATTTCCTGATTCCTCTAGACCTTTGGAAAAGTTTTTACTCGTATATTCCAGGCAGAACATTGACTAAAAAGCAGTTTCAGAATTATTGTAACTTTGTCTCTTTGAAACGCTAGATACATATCTGAAAAGGACTGGGTCGTTCAGAGCGTGGATCAAATGACCCTCATTTCCAACACGCTCCATCGTTTGCATCTAACCCAGAACTTGGGGCAATTATACAGCAACTCGTAACTCCAAGTGTAACGATTAAAGAAGATCGCTGAAAAAGCTGAACTAAGGATAATGACAGTATTGGCTAAAGCCAGTGTTTGAATCAGTTTTAAAATGTAAGATTTTCTAAGAGAATATTATTTACGAAAACTGTATAGAAAAGCGAATTCAACATGTAGCTATCCGCACATGAAACTGATCATTTTTTAATATCCATCAAACTACGCTTTCCAAGAAAAGGTCCTTGTTATCACGATAAAAGTATTTCATGACTGCGTTTGCAAGCAGACACTGTATTTCATGCGTGAACGTTTTTTCATCGTAGGGACGATGTTAGCAACCAACAATGTCCAAAATGTTGAGAGAGAGAGAGAGAGAGAGAGAGAGAGAGAGAGAGAGAGAGAGAGAGAGAGAGAGAGAGAGAGAGAGAGAGAAGAATATTTAATTCAAATTATCTGCACATAAAACATTTTCATTTACAGTTATCGACTATCATACAGTATGATTGGTTTAAGCTGTTATTATCAACCTAAAATCGAGGCAAAAAGGTTGAACGAGATACTGAATCTAAGCTGTATATTTCATGTGCGGATACACATACCGTGAAATTGTATTTTCTGCTCTCAACTAACTCCTATTGCTTATTATTTATATTCGCTATCTATAATGATTATAATCTAAATACAAGTCGATTACATTTCAAAGAAATATAGCAAAATAAATTACATATTACGTATTCTTCGTCTCCCAGTTATGACCTTAGGTAGTGCTTGAGTTCAGGATAGGAAACGCATTGACTGAATGTATCATTACAAAACCATCTGATTAACCACCCTACCCCGACATATATACAATTACTACCACCTCATATTTTGAATTCATTACTTTTACATCAATCCAATTCTTTAACATTGAATATTATTGTTCACAAAGTTTGTCAGACTTCTTTGGATATAATAAATTTTCAACTTCTTCAAAAATTTATTGTGGCATCGAAACCTTTATTTGTATAAATAGAAACTTTGAAGATAATAACCATTTGTAAACCAATTTGTTTCTTAAGAAGCACGCTTGACATCGTAGCATGGCTTCAAAACTACAATTTAACATCCTTATTAACTTCGCTTCCTAAATTATTATAATACTGTTATTCAAAAAGTATCATATTCTATTCGTTTATAGCCTTACATTTTTGCGTTCAGAAGAATTATTGAACGCACTTCTAGAAAAAAAATCTCAATCGCCGCAATGAAAAAAACTTCACAAACCTTATTTGAAAATTAATCATTTGAACGTCATTGAGCGCAGCATAATTTATAACTTGTAAATAAAAGGATTTATTCAAAAGAAAGTAATTATATGTAATAGTATAAACGATCTGAAGTCTGACCAAAGTGTCATAGCGATATATTAAATAAGGCAGACGTAAAAATAAGCGCAAGGCTTGAGAACATGTGTCTGTTCATGAGGCAAAAGTTGCCGCTAGCAACTACGTATTTATGTGAGAAAAATAAATAATAATAATAATAATAATAATAATAATAATAATAATAATAATAATAATAATAATAATAATAATAATAATAATGAAAAAACAAATTGTTTGAAGGGAAATGAACTTACTGCTTGTTCTGAGTACGCTGAGATGCCTCATAAACGGGCATGCAGCAAAGAATCTTATGAAATATATCGTGTTTTCGTTAGAACGTGAGTCTAGTTGAGTCAGGTACGACCCTCGCCTTCCTCTTAGCGTCACAATGGTTTCATTACAGTGTGCAGTTATTTTGTTCTTTATTCTTTCAACATTCATGATTAGCGAATCATTCAGAACAAATCCTTATGATATTTTAGTGAGCGTGGTGGGAGCGTGGATGAGAGCGCAACCGTTCGCTGTGGGGAGCTGTGAGCGTTTATGATTCAGAACCACAGCGCCAGTGTTCGATCGAGGTACGTTATTACCAAATTATGACGGAAGTTGGCGGCTGGCAGAAGTTTTTTGAGACGATAATGGTCTTTAGAAAGTCATTCTCACATAACACAGGAGTTGTAGCTTTTAGGTTTTGTAGGGGGAATAATGTAAAAACCTGTTATTTTATAAAAAGGGGGAAGCCGAGTGAATGTGTCTAATATTTTAGAGCTGTTAGTTTCTCTTTGTCACAAACATGTAGTAGACGAAGTTGATTCAAAATGTTTTGGAGTAGTTTGTACATTCATAGTTTGGTGTATCTTTAGTACTCATCATCTTTGCGGCGGCGATGGTTGTAATGGTTAGCGTATCGGGTTGTTATATCCAAGTTTGCGGGTTCAAACCCGATCGAAGCCGCGGATTTTTAAGGGCGAAAAAATCCTTCGTACGCCTTCCTTTTGGGGGGGGGGGAAGTAATGCCGGCTGTCCCATGTTAGTAGATTTACTGCATGTAAAAGATCCTCAAGCCTAAATGAAGCCTCTGAGCTAACTTGAAATTGCCTGTTTTGTCGCCCAAGTAATACCTTCCTTCTCCCCTAGTAGGTGAAAGGAGCGTAACGAAATTTGTGTGGTGAGACGGAAGAGCAAGCCTCATGGCCTGAGTCTCGCCTTGTAAAATAAGGCATTCATTTATCTTTAGAAACCCTTCAACTGAAAAGATACAAAATTACCAAAAATGTACATGATATTCATGTCTGTGCTTTACTGTTGTAAAAAAACTATTTCCCAATTGTATTTGTTTTTTGAATCATTCGTTTGAAATCAATGGTTTGAAAATGAATAAAAGACGATAAAGATTGCATGCGTCTTACTTTACCGTACGCTCCATCAGTAGCCCCCTACTATTAGAGAGTTAACAAACCACAAAATTAAGGTAGTTGTACAAGCAGTGATGGAGCTACAGAATTTAGCCCGTGACAATGCAGAAACGTACACCTCCCTCGAGAAAAATTCCAATTCGGGATATTCAGTCAAACTTCAGTGAAAATACATGACCAATATCTGTGTAATATATATAACTTGACAAAAATGTGTGTTCAAATATCTTGAATATTAAGGGGAGAAACTTTAAAGGCATAAAAAGCTTCCAATGACAGCATTATTTTGTAAAATTTTCAGGGTTGTCTGACTTTTCCATTTTATAGAGTCTTACCGCATAAGTGATGGCAATAATTAACTATTTAAGGTAAAATATTAATTGAAAATTTTATGAAATATCAGACTACTGTACTGCAAATAAAATTAATGCTTCTAAAATGATAACTGTTTTCTCGAACTCTGATTTTTTTTCAGTTTTTTACGATTTTTTTCTCATCAGTACTATGATAGGGGTCCCATGACTTGCGGGATCCCGGGCAATCGCCCTGTCCGTCTCTGCCCAGCTACGGCGCTGTGTACAAGACTGAAGCCATCGTCATCACCATCTGCCTTTCAGCTAGGTCGAATTCAGTCGTCTGGAGAAAAGTTCTAGAGGCCTGCTTGGATCGGTAGTTTACCGTGGATTTTCCAATCAACACAAGGCAAATGCCGGAGCAGTACCCTAAAAACGGGCCACGGACCGCCCGCGATCTTTCCTTCCTCTTCCTTGTCCTATCCTCTCGCCTTACACACACACTTACACTAACATGCAATACACTACCACACGTGCTGGGAGACCGGTCGGGAGCTTAGAGCTTGTCCCGGCTGGGGCGAGTCTCCGCTGGTGGAAGATACCTGGTTGAGGGAAACCCCGCTAGCCGACGGTAGGTCGGCGCCAGATCTCGCCATCCAGCGGTGGAAGATCACCGCCACTTCCCGATGAAAAACATACACTACACTTTCGGGACCAATGGCCTCGGTAGTTGACGCGTCCGAGATCGCTAACAAACCTCCCAGCCATCCACCAGCCTTTGCCTCCTCGCCGCCCCGCGCGCTCCCGGCGCTTGGAGCTTTCGGCAGTGTCGGCTTGGCCTCGCGAAGGCAATCGATAGTTCCTCCGCCTGCCGCGCGAGTGCGTGCGCCCATTAGGCCTGATGTTCCCGAAGTTCGCCGGTCCGCGGTGTCGTCACGGTTAGGTACAGCTAACGGATCTTTTCGACGCCACGCCCAGGCGGGCTGTCCTACTTCTCCATTCTCATTACGCCAAGTTCGGAAACTCAAGGCAGCCGTGGGGGAATTATTAAACTGAAATGATGGTGACTAATTGCTGGGACATTTTGAAAATGTTTGGTGAGTACTTGGAAGGAGGGTGTATTATGAATTGGTATAATGTCGAGAAGGTTTGATCCATCATAAATGTAAACGTGGATGTAGAAAGAATGATTAGTTGTAGGAAGAAAATGAATTCTGCGTAAATATTCAACAAAAATAGGGAGTAAATGTTGCTTTTCAAAATCATACATATTGTTCTCTGTATCTATTTTCTTTTTCAATGAAAAAGTATTCTTTGTAGTTTTTATATATCTACTGTTTTGAACTGCTTTCATATTTATGCATGTTCTAAATCATATGAATATACAGGATAAAAGTTTTCAAGTGTAGCGAATTATTTGAAGTTTTTACTAAAGGGTACAATACTAGAGAAACAACTGCACTTGCTGCGCACGTTTTCTTTCCGGATCATTTTTAACTCATCAGAAAATCATTCTGATGATAACTCTTTTTCCTTTAGTTTCTCAAGGAGTTATACTCACGTCAAAACCGATACATCGGAAAAGGCGAAAAATAATTTACACAATGAATGCGTATCTCGCAGGTAATTAGTCAGTAAATTGTTATTTCATAGCATATGCATTTTAAAGAATTCGACCAATAAAGAATTAATCATTCTTCGTGCTAGATTATGGTGATCTAATATGTTGCATTGCGCTATAAGAAAAGATGCACATTTAATCTGTTAGTCAAAAGTTAGTTAATATACATGTATCTATAGGTACTTAGTGGTATTGTCTCTGTCTCTTAGTGTAGTAAATTGTGTTTTGAATAGTGTTGTTTTTCGTATGTAATGGTAAATCTTGTTAAGTAGTTGCACATACTATCTTATATATATTGTACACTTGTAGCCCTGAGGCAGGCCAAATAAATGGCCAAAACGTTATCATGTAAAAAACAGATTTTTATTGATGTATCCTGACAATTCTTCACATATATTACTCAACCCGACAATAACAAAACATACCCCACTGCTTGCCTGGATAGCTATTGCCAACTCGTCAAAACTAAAAAAAGTCAATCCATCGATACATACCAGGTTACTCCATAAAACTGAAGATTGAAAAATCTGACGTCGAATATTATTGTAGTAAAGTCAAAATAGTGGTTTATATATCATAGCCATGTCATACTTGGTAGCAGAGAATAAGGTGTTTTTCCACACTTCTGCATTCATGTTGATGTTCTCTTGAAACACAGCAATAAATCAAAAAATTAATTTCCGTTAGTCGAACTGTTTCATGTTTTTGTGGTCGACATCTGTATTTCCAAAAAAGCTGCTCCCAAAGTGACTGTTCTGCTGGGTATGTGACGCTACAAAAAGTATTTCAAAAAAGAGCGAGCCATTGAAGTTCCCGCTATCTGAAAAAGAAAGCGATTTATCGGAAACCCATTACGTTTAAATTTGTAGGTCTCACAGGTCTGTATTATCTTTTCTTTGTGTTCCTGTGGGACGAGTTCTTGCGGAGATATTGCCAAGTGTACATACGAATTCCTTTCATAAGAATGCCATCTGCTTATGTGCTTTCGTGCATTATGTAACCTCTTTCACCAGTGGAGTTATTTTCAGAAATATTCCTAGTTCTAACCGTAGACCTATCTCAACTTTTCAGGTACGGTATATAATAATTATATTTAGAATTACTGATCAATAATACTTTTGCAAAGAATATTTATTTTTTTCTTAAATAAGTAATGTCGTAGTGATCTTGAACCAATGGGTCTCGGTTCGAGTCCCGCCTCGGGCAAGGTTGTATTTATGTTCGTTCTTTTACCCTTGTTCATCATCATATCGTTTCACCTTCATTGTTACCATAACGTTAACTCCAATAGTGGTCGCTAATGACCTAGATGTTGATGCAATCTTAAATAACAAAAAAAACTTACAATATCTATCTTCAGAAGTAGTTTTGGCTCCATAACATTTTTAAGTATTGTTTTAGCTAAAAACAATTCAGACATGTATATTAAAAAATTGAATCAAATAAATCAACCAGTATGAAGCATTGCATTAAAGTTCACTCAATTACGAGCTCGGGAATCAAATATGTTGGGTGTATGTAAAGCATTCTATACTGTACTTCAGTAAGTGCATACCTTTAAGCGTCGGATGCAATTGAATTAAACCGTGAACATTTTGTTGAGCCTCTCTAATAAATAATCCCTCTACGCGTTGAGTTTGTTAACTTGGAATGGAAAATCAGTAAATGAAGTACCCTGATGGAATCCGTGGAACTTCGTAAAATATTAACGGAAACCCCACATGCACCATTTCGGCAAAATCAGAATTGAAAACTGTCAATTATCGTGCTCGGGTTTCAGTGGTTTTCATATATCGGCAGGGTGTTTAATAATAACATCGAATTTCACAGGTGTAATCTGAAGTATTTTTTAACTTTTGTTGTAAAAAATTGGATTTGAGAGAAGGACAGTTTTTTCTCGTTGTTCCAGTCCTATTATTGGCTAATTCTGAAATTTCACGGTATGGTGTTGTGTGTACATATCATGGCGTCATGAGTATAGTATATGTATTGTTTATATTCTGTAACACACGAACTTTTAATCATTTAAAAAAACAATTTTAAATGTATTTTGCTTTACAGCTAACTGTTTATTTTATCTGGTGACAGGGTAGGAAATTGATAGACATTTTCATAAATAGGCAATGCCACATTCTTGATATTTCAAAAGTGTTTGTAGTATGCTCCTGTGTTGAAATTTAGTTTTCCGTGTATAATTCAGTATTATATCAAGATAAATTTAAAGTTGCATTGTATTAATGTTCCCAATTGTAATGTGTAAATTGTAGTGCTCTGCCACCAGGTTATAAAAACCTACCTGCACAAATAATAAATATATTTCTATTTATTTATAATATTCGTGGCTATTATTTGGAATACTTGTAGTATAATTAACTTTCTCGGGAGTACTAACTGGGTCTCTGCTGAATTACTGAATGGATTAATCTAAGTTGGTAACGTGGCATTAATATGCAGATTACGGGAGTCGGAGCAGCATTTGATTTCCAGGAAGGACGCGTGTTGAGAGTTTTCGCGTGCGCAGGTGGCCGCTCAGGGGCGGCTCCTAATTGCTCATGTGCCACGTTCACAGGTTCCATTCTACCCGGTAAACCAGGGCGTCCCACAGGGTCCTCAGCGGCGCTCTCTCAGCGCCGTGAATCTTGCAGAGCCTTTCATCAGAGCAAACGCGCGCCGTTCCGCCCACACCTCGCCCGCGCCCCAACCCTCTACCTCCCCGTCACCGCCCCCATCCACCTCAGCACCACCGCCCCGCCCCTGGCCCGCTTTTCCCCGCCGCCTCCTCCCAATCGCCGAGCCGCCCTTCCGCGTTTCGCCCACGTGTAAACCGCGCCCCTCTGCCACCCCTCACAGTCCCGCCCCCTTCCAGCTAGGTTCGCGCTACCTCTTCGCCACAAGTATTTTTCTCGTGGTGCGACATTTCTTTCTCCTCCTAGCCCTTCCTTCTCAATGCCCGCCTTGACCTCCACGTAGTGGAACACGTCTTCCAGCTCCCATCTCTTTCCCCAACTTTCCTCGTTCCCTAGTCATGCTTCCATTGCTATCCCCGCTCGCGCCCTGCCAGTACCGCCTCCATTACAAGTTACTCAAGTGATCACATCGTCACTCCAGCGAACCTCCAGGGCTCTCCGTGGTCGAAATAGTTTTCTCCTTGAGCGTCACCCTCGGCGTACACATTAGACTTTGTATCTTTAAAAATACCTGTTTCGCTACCTCCCTTTGGAATTCTCTACCCGATTTCCGTACGGTCATATCACTATCATCAGGAATCCAGATATTTCTAGTTCCTCTTTTTACGTATTCGGTACGTTCCGTTGTTTGAACCCACTTATCTTTGTGGGATCTTCCCTATTTTCTCTTCTCATTTATTTAAACCATCATTATTTCTCGTACTGTAATCTCACATACATGACAATCACGGTTTATAAATTATTCTACAAATCTATCTTCAATTCACAAGAGTCATAATTTTTTACTCTGGCACACGCAGTCAATAAAATGGCATAAATGTTTCCAATACCATTAGTTATTGGTGCCACCTGTTTAAGCAGATCATTTTTCCTCCGCGAAATGACACATCCGCCTCCATTACCTCCGTAATAACCCTCTCAATTTGTATAATTGGTACTCTGTGCTTTGACATAGTCTTGTATCTTCTTCGGTTCGCCGCCACCTGGTGAAGACGGTTAAAGTTTCGCGTACGGGTTTCTCAATGCGCTGCTGATTAGGTGGATCATTACGCAAAAGAGAGAAAGATGGCCATTTCGATAGGAAAGTGGATGGAGATCTCGAGAATGACCCTCAGCCACCTGCTCTCTTACCCTGTCTATTTATAGCTCATCATTGACTTGGGGGACGTTTCATCCTTGCTTCATCGGAACCTCTAGCAGCAACGCCTTTTCTGACATTCTCACCGACATTGACTCCTTCGAGAGGGCTGACACGGATTCACCAATTGATTGCAAGCTCCGAAACCACTCCCTTTGACTTGTCTCTCTTCCATTTCCTACTCGTCGCTTCAACGGTCTGTCGACCCAACAAAGCCCCCCTCCGTCGCAGCCGAATCTTCTCGACGCAACCTTCCACAACCTCTGGCACACGCGTGGCGCGGCGCGGCGCTCGCAACCGAGATGCGAATCGCTCTCGCCGCTGTGGCGGTCCAAAGGGAGTTCCGCCTCCCCGCCCCTCCCCTCCCCTCCCCTGCCGCGCGCGCCACACTTGCCGCCTCGCCTCGCCTCGCTCGCGCTTCTCCCGGGAGCGGCTCTTCGGCGGTCGCGCCGCACACGCCGCGTCGGTCCCTTTGGGGAAGGTTAGGGCGCCGCCGGCGCCGGCGTCGGCGCCCACCCAACCGCCCAAGTCCACCCGCCTGCCCGTCCACCCACCCATCCACCCGCCCGTCCACCCACCCATCCACCCGCCCGTCCACCCGCCGTCCACTAATCCCACCATCCACCCGTCGTCCTGCCCGCCCAACCACCCCTCCTTCCACATGCTTTCCCACCCGTTCACCCGCCTTCCCGCCCGTCCACACACCCACCCACCCTCCCGCACGCCCACCGTCATCCTGCCCACCCGAACACCTGTTCGTCCGCTCGCATGCCTCCTGCCCGTCCACCCGCCCTTCCGCCCGTGCATCAGCCCGCTCACCCAAACCCTGCCCAGGCCTATGCCGTACCCGCCCAAGCCCCACCTACGCGCCCAATCCCTGCTAGACTGCCAAGTCCTGCCCGTCGCCCCAAGCCCTAACCGCCTGCTCGCGTGGTCACTAGCTGTGCCAATCGGTCTGCTCGCGACTTATCATATCATTCACCATATTACGTCTGTTGCTATTATTTCAGTATTTCCTGTAGACATACCTCCCGACATTCCTTTTATCATTCTTGTGGCAATTTTTCACATCATTTTTCTTGGAATTTCTCTTGTCATTCTTCGCACCATTCTTTCCGTCAATCCTTTTAGAATTTCTCTTGTTCACTCATTCGCTTCCCGCCTTGCACGTTCGCCCGGGATCGTTCGATCGCCTACAAAACGACGCCCTCTAACCCACCGACCACGTCCCAAATACCTTTTGAAAGCTTATACTCCAACCACTCCCAGATTTTAGAAACGCTCCAACTCATAGACGTCGCCTCAGTTTTGTCTAGTATTGCACGTGTTCTCACCTATGAGCAATCCATGTCTCGTCCATTCCCCTCTCTATCACTCACACACCTCCCCCGTCTCTTTCTTTTTCTCGTCTCAGCAATTCCCAGAAGCGATCCTCCCAGTTTCGTCTTGCGTCCCACGTGCCCCCGAAGCAGCTTTGGGCGTCGCGATCCGCCCACGTCGCTGCGCCGCGCGCGCCGTTCGTCGAAGGCTTTTCCTCGGCCGCAGCCGCCACGCGCCGCCATGCGCGCCGCCATGCGCGCCGCCAACCTATTCCGTGTGATCGCGGGCGTCGAGCGCGGCCTGATCCCCCCGACTAATTACGCGGCGGAAGCTTCAAACGGAATGGGCTGGCGGCTGCGTTGGCGGTGGAGGCGGAGGAAGAGGAGGAGGAGCAGAAGCGGGAAGAGGAGGAGGAGCAGAAGCAGGAAGAGGAGGAGGAGGAGAAGCAAGAAGAGGAGGAGGAGGAGCAGAATCAGGAAGGGGAGGAGCAGGAGCAGAAACAGGCAGAGGAGAATGAGAAGCAGGAAGAGGCGGAGAAGCAATAAGAGGAGGAGGAGCAGAAGCAGAAAGAGGAGGGGAAGCAGAAGGAGGGAGAGGAGGAGGAGTAGGAGGGGAAGTAGGAAGAAGAGGAGGAGGAGAAGGAAGAAGAGTAGAGGCAGGAAGAAGAAGAGGGGAAGTAAGTAGAGGAAGAGGAGGAGCAAGAAGAGGAGGAGCAGGAACAAGAAGAGGGGGAGCAGCAGGAAGAGGAGGAACATGAGCATGGGAAGGAGGAAGAGGAGCAGAAAGAGGAAGTGGAGAAAGATTAGTGCGTGGTGAATGAGAATAAGTAGAAGTCCCTGGAAGAGGAGAAATAAATAGCAAGCAATGAAGGAATGAGAGGAAAAGGCAGGGAGAGAGAAAATGAGTTTGCGGAGTGCAGAACTAAGAGATTCAGAAGGCGACGGCACAAGGGGAAGAGAAGGAGGTGGAGGTAAGAGAAAGAGGAGAAGAAGTCGGCGTATTGGAAGAAGGGCAACGAAAGCAAGGCGGCGGCGGCCCTCGGGAAGTGGCGGCAGTCGCGGTTGCGGCGGTGGCGATGGCGGGGCGCTCGCGACAGGAGACCGCGCGAGGCGGAGGCGGAGACGGGGGCGGGTCTCCGGGCAGGAAGATCCGCGCCGTCGGCCCGGAAGTCCTGCCTGCCGCCGGGCAGGAACCGGAAACGTGCGTCCGCTCGCTCCCGCCGAGCCGTAGGCGGCGTTGGTGGTGGCGATGGGGGAGACAGCCATGGATGGAGCAGAGCCTACGGGGGTACGTAAGTAGGGGTAGGTAGCAGACGTAACGGACTTATAGGAGGAATTAATTATTATTCAAGGAGGTATTTGCTAAACGTGATTTAAGAGAGCATATTAATATGCCAAATAGAGGTTTAGTAGTTGGAGAGAAAAATGAAGGTATACTCGTAGCTTGTCAGGTGTTGTCAGAAAATACGAAGAACATTTATCGAGCATCCTTTAGCCCTTCAATTAAAATCTTTCAGTATGATTTTCTAGAATATTAATTCTGGCGGACTGGTGTTAATCAAAATAGAATATTAGATGGTATTGCAATGAAATTACCTAATGCGTGAAATAAATATAATACATTGTGTAAAATATTTATTTTTAGAGATTGTATCACGTGTAAGGGAAGCTGTATGTAGTATCCTTTGTGTCTGTGAGAATTGGAGTGGTGATGACGGAGGATAGCGAAGAAATTCTTAATCAAGGAGGAGGTAATGTTTGCTGAGGAAATAGAAGCGAGATCAGAAAGGGCTTGCGTCGGCGAAGTGCCGCCAGCGGTGTGAGAAGGAGAACAAATCTCAGAGGAGTTCCCCGCGCGGCCTTAGAAAGGGACCCCCCAGGGGCTCCTCCAGAGAGGATATTGGCATTAAGGAGCTGATTAGAAGCGGAGACTAGGGCACCCGCCTGCCTACGGCAGTCTCGTGTTTGAAGGACGCGAAGGCGGTGTAGGACAGAGGCAAATAGAGCTGCGGAAAGCATGCATCGATTCCGAAGAAGAGCACTAAAAGTAAATCGTGACGTTGGTGGCAGAAGCAAAACTGAGGAACCCACAAAATAATTCAATTTCAGAGGAACAAGCGCTAAGTCATCTGCAAACTTTGAAACTATGGTGATAGCGATTATTGATAAAGTTAGTAATGTCCAAGGCATTAGTGGTGTCGAATAACCTGAAAGCATTCTAGAGGAAAGGCTACAATAGTGTAAACGTAAATAGTGGAATAGAGCATTTACAAGGCAATGGAAATAGCGAGGGAAAGATAAAGGGAGAGAGAAAGAGAGAGATAGAGAAAGAGAGAATGATACAAGGAGGGAGATAGAGAGAGATCGGAAGAAAGAGAGAGATCGAGAGAGAGAGATCGAGAGAAAGAGATAGAAAGAAAGAGAGTGAGATAGAAAGTGAGTGAGATAGAAAGAAAGAGAGTGAGACAGAAAGAAAGAGAGTGAGATAAAGAGAGAGACAGAGAGAGGGACAGGCAGACAAACAGAACGAAGACAATGCTACTGCCGTGCTACTGCGATACCCTACCACCGCTTCCCAGTTCAGTTGAATATGTGTGGGAAGAAAAGATCGCCATCGGTGAGTGCTCCATTTTTATCGAGTGCTGCTTTGGCGCTTCTCTTGAAGGGATTATGGAAACCTCCAACCAGGGCCGTCAGTATGGGAACTTGATCATGATAAGCGCCACAAACTCGCTTTTGTTGAACAAACAAAACCCCTTTACTACCAGTTGTCCACCATCGAACCTGCCTGTCGATTGAGGCGAGACGACTAGTAAGGTCAGTTGGCATTTAGCCATACGAATCGGCTGAGATGTCTCAGTGGAAACTCTGTTACCTCTAAAGGATGGTTAGGATGGAATCCTAAGGTTTGAAACGTGATGGTGAAGGATTTTCGACTCAGCTTAAAAGATGGATCGGTATCCTATCTTGGAGATCATTCTGACTGAGGCGATGCCCCGCATAACGAGATACCTGGAGTGGGAAACTCCACAAGTTCACTGTAGGTCGGCACCGCATTTCACCTCGTAAAGGGGTACGAACACCGCCACCTGCTGAGATATGCACTACTCTTGCTGTATTAACAACCTAAATAGTTTACGAGCTTTGGAACAATAAATATTTACTCATTCACTTGTCAACCTAACGATGCAGATTCTTTATCTGCGAATGGCAGGAAACTGACATACGTGGTCATACATGTTACATGCTCGGTGACATGTGAAGAAGTTAAGCACACGAGCGCCAGTCTCGTGCAGCTCTAGCTGCAGGTCGACGGCGGCGCGGCGCGGGAGCAGGTAACAGACGCGCGGGCGCAGTCACGGCGGATACCTGGCGCCTCCCGCGGCGACACTGACAAACGAGGCCGAATTACGCGTGCGCCACGCCCCCTGCCCACCCCCGCAGCCAGCCGCGCGCCCCCTCCCCCCTCCAGCGACTCCGGCGGCTCTACGCTGCCGCCCGATTTCTCCACTTCCTTGCCCTCGACCGCTTTTTCCGGTTTCGGTCGCTTCTAACTGTGTTCGTTGCTTTCCGACGGTTCTCGCCCGCCTTCGGCTGGTTTTGTTTGTTTCTATGGCGCTTTCAGATGTTGATACTATCTGCGTAGATTCGCTTGCATGAACTCAGAATCAATTACCCCCTCGGCTATCTTCGCATCGTCCTTCCTCAGCCAACCAACACCTATTGACCTACTTCCACCGTATTCCTGCAATATCTTCATCCCCTGATATTTCCCCCTACGTTTACTCTCTCTATATACCTGTGCTCTCTTCTCAATTTAGTTACATTACTGCATTGTCTATGAAGTTATTTCACTTCATATGTTCTCGTCTACAAAGCTGCTACACCCACACCCTTCCCTAAGGCTGTCCACTTTGACCCTTTCCTTTACCACTCTTTTATTTACCTATGTAATAGGGTGTTCTTTCCGCCCTTTCACTTTGCTTAGAACCCCCCTCCCCATCTCCACCGTCCATCTCTTTCAACCACTTTCATCTTTCCTTCCCTGCTCTTCGCCAACCTTCGTCCGTCCGTCAGTCGACCTTTACTGTCCTCCATCTCAGGCACTCGCCCTTCGCAGCCGCACGCCGCCTCGACCGCCTCCTCCTGCCCTCCCTCCACGCGGCGTTTTATCTTGCAGGTATTGATCAAGCGGCGCGATCCATATCCGATCCGCCCGACCGACAGGCGGACACCTCCTGCGCCGCCCGCGCCCAGCGACGTAAGCGAACCTCCGCGCGGGCGCCGGCCACCGCCCCTTTGCCTCGCCGCTCCGGCCACCCCGCACGCCCGCCTACCCTCTGTCCATCACCACTGAACCACGCCAATGTCCACCGCCCCCTACCCCCCGCCCCTACCCCCGCCCCTACCCCCGCCCCTACCCCCGCCCCTACCCCCGCCCCTGTCCACCGCCCCTGTCCACCGCTCCTGTCCACCGCTCTTGTCCACAACCCCTGTCCAACCCCCTTGCCCATCGCCCTTGCTCAACGCCCCTGCCCACCGTCCCCGCCCACCGCCCCTGCCCACCGCCACTGCTCAACGTC
Source organism: Teleogryllus occipitalis (assembly GCA_011170035.1). Taxonomy (NCBI): domain Eukaryota; kingdom Metazoa; phylum Arthropoda; class Insecta; order Orthoptera; family Gryllidae; genus Teleogryllus; species Teleogryllus occipitalis. Next base: position 80,368 of record BLKR01004218.1, on the reverse strand, counting down.
GCGCCTGCCGCCATCCTCTAGCACTCCTGTCCCCCTGCCCGTAGCTTGCCGTCTCGCCCGCCGCTCCGCGCACCCCACTCTCTGGGCCACCATTTTCACACCGCTCAGCCCCCCCCCCCCACACACACTCCCCACCGTGCCGCCCCGACATCCTCTCCCCTCCCCGCTCATCCCGCCACACCACTCGACCACCCGTTGGTTACCCTCCCTGCCGCCACCCCCATCCACTCCCCCCCGCCTGTTGGTCGCCTTGCCCACCGACCCGCTCGCAATCCCACCCGCAGTAGTTTCCCCCGCCTCTCACCTCACCCGTTTGCCCCACGCACCCCGCTCCGCTCCCATTAACCATCCTATTCGTCTCGCCCACCCCGCCCCGCCCCACTTCATTCCACCCGCCCCCTTCGATTCGCCCACCCCGCCGCTGTGCCCGCCCGCCCGCCCTAAGCGCTCCGCCCCCAGCCCGGTGAAAGCTGGCTAAAAGCATTTGTAATCGCACCTGGGTTCTCGTGTAGGCGGTAATTATCGTGATTTTGGGAGACATCGTTCATCGTCTCCTCTGCCGTGCGGTTCCATCATTGCAGGATTACCACTAAAAGAAATTCGTGCGCATTAGTTTTTTGTTTGTTTCGTGATTGCTGATTTTAATGGTGTAGTAGAAGTTTTATTTTACCGCTCTTGCTGTCCTGTATACAACTTTGAGTCGGGTTAAAAGCTTAGTTAGGTAACACCATTAATAACTAACACCTGGGTGCCACTGTACTTAGTAATTATCGCAATATGAGAGGTCATCTCTACCTACAAGCCGTCGGCACCTTTGTTAATGCGGCATTACGTGATAACACGGAAGTGAATTTGTTCTTTACGCTCTGGAGACCAGAGATAATGACAAACTTGGGATGAAAATGCGTTTGGTTTTCTTGCTGATCCATATAAATTAATTATAATTCATGACTATAACACAATAAAGTATGTAAATACATCGGATCCACTTTCTCATCTAAACCATCATTTACTTAGTTTAGTTAGAAGAAACAGAACACTTTTATTTTTTACGTTTTTACAAATTTATAATTTACCTCTGTGAATTTTATGTCCTTGTTATAAAATTTTACTTACTATATAGAAATGTGTTACTTTGTTTCGTCTTCTTCACAACCATCACAATTCATTGAAATATCGTCTTTTGAATGCATGTACGGTGTGATTTCAACGTTCTAGTTTTCCTTTACATAACCTCCATAACATAAACTAATGTCCTCCATAACACAATGTAATGACTGAACACTGGAGAATCAATTTTATTCACTCGAAAATAGTAGCTCTCTGGATACTTTTCGAACTCTCAGATTACTTTTCCAGACCTTAGACAAGGGCTATCGATTTTATACCCTTTTTAGAATACATTAATAGTATTTTCTCGTAATTTGCAAACCAGTGATTTGGGTGGTGTATTCTGCCATCTTTATAATAATAATATATTTTCCAATGTACAATGTAACTATTTTAAAAGAGAGAAATTGTACTTAAGGTCGATTTTAAACTATATAGGCCATCGGTGACCATGCATCACACAAAACTTGTATATTTTGAATGATATTTTACTAGTACGTTTATATATAGAGGGCGAGTCACGTCTTTAGCACCTCCTGTAATTTTTAAACGATTGAAGTTATTGCAATACAATTTTCACGGAAGTGCATGAAAGAATGAGGCTAATTGATGCATGTATTCATTTCTATTTTATCGCTTGTTCTTTGCGAGATATTGAGGAAGCTCTGTTTGTTTCAAAAGGAACTGTAAATATACTTTTAGTCTATCATGACGAGCGTAAATAGACGAATCTCAGTATTGTTAAATGTTAGACAAGCATATTTTTGAGTAATTTTGATTTTTTTGTGATCAGCTTTCCTTGCCCTAGGGCACGTCAGCATGACCTTGTGTGGTGGACTATTATCCGTCCCAAATATCCGTTAAACACTAGTGGCATAAATATATGGACATTTGCGTGGGAGTTGGCAAGACAACACTTCCCAAAAACACATAATCATGCATTTTTGTCAGAGTTATTTATATCCTTAAAGTTTCATCAGTGTTGAAACAGTGAAACACTTAAGAATAACATGTCACCTAATGCTAGTTCACGAGTTCAATCCGACTGGAGGAATTGAATTTTCAAAAGGTTGAAATCTTTCAGTAATCCATGACGGGCTTCTGGCAGTTAAACAAAAGAAAAAGACAGGAAAATTATTTTCCCGTCTAAAAACCCGACAAAATTAAATATTCCCACAATTCGCGTCAATCGTATTCCATTATCCGTCATTTACAGAAAGACACAAGCAATAGAGAAAATTATCGAAACCGTCAAAGTTTCGGGCTGTAGAGACGAATATGGAACTCACGAGGTGAAAGATTCAAAATTTCAGTAATAAAGTCCCGAATGACAAGGATGGGTCAATGAATATCTTCGTGAACATGGACAATAGCAGTAAATTTTATCTATATCGTAAAGTTAAAAAGGGATTTAAAACAGATGGAATTTCCCGTGAAGGCAGGACAAGTGTCGACCTTATTTACCTATAAAATCATAAAGAAGAAGAATAAAATGGTTGAGAAACAATAGAAGAAAAGGCGTAAAATTGTAAATGTCAAGGAGAAAAAGATAAAGAATAACGAGATGAAGTCGAAGGAGAAGACGGCGAAAAAGGTGAAGGACAACATGAATAAGAAGATGAAGAAGAAGAAAAAGTTGAATGAGAAGATGAAGAACAAGGAAAAGTAAAAAGTTTTTATTAACTCTGAGCGACAATACCTGGCCCCTCCTTATCCCTCCTTTCTCTTGATGCTCAGCCGGAGATACAAGGAAGTAGTACAAGTGTCAAATATCGTAAAGAAGAATAATAAAATGGATGAGAAACCGGAGAAGAAAATGCAGAAAATCATGGATGTGACGAATATGATAAGGATGGAGAAGATGGTGACGAAGAAGGAGAAGCCGGTGAAGAAGTTGAAGAAAAAGTTGATAGTGAAGATCAAGAATAATAATAATTTAAAGGTATCGGAGGAGAAGAAGAGAAAGAAGTATGACAAGATGGTAAAAGACAAGAAGGTGAAGTTGAATCACAAGAAGAATAATCCAAAAGTGTTGGAGGAGACTGAGCGGAAGAAGGAAAAGTAAAAAGTTATTTTCATTAACCCTGAGCTCCTGTGCCCGATGCGGGGCCGATGCAAATTCCTTGGCGTCCTGCCTCCGTGCGCGGCGCGTTGGGGCGCGGCGTTGCCGGGGAAGGGGGCGACGGCGACGGCGACGGCGTTAAAAGCCACCCGAGCCTACGCGTCGCCTAAAAGCAGCGCAAACGTCTCCATTTGCATCGACGCACACGCGACCGGCGACTCAGACCCCGCCTCCCCCACCCCACCCCCTCGAGCATGGAGGCTTTTACGAGCGCGTTTCTCCGGCACGACAACAAGAACAACAACAACAAAAAACAACTGCAACGGAACGCCTACCGTGAAATGCACTAACGCCTGCATTAACTCCCACTGGCATTCCTCGGGAGTGGCTGGGTGACGAACACAGACGTGCAGTGGGATATTTATGATATTAATTATTTATTTTCCGCTGGGGTGGCAACAAGAGCAAAGGAAGCCTGTGCAACACAACGTCTACTCTGAAATGAACTTCGTCTGCTAGTTTCCTAGGACATGTGGATGGCGTGGACAGATGAACACTGAAGTGCTTATTGCCGTTGTAAATAATTTTCTTTCCGCAACATTGATGTCTTCACGAGGCCTAAAGGTACATTACACCCTTTCTCAAGTTGACAGCTACTATATGGATATTACATTCATCCCTGGAAGACATAAACATCATTGGACACGGCGGAAAAAAAATGAAATGTAGTTTAACGAATATAGCTTAATTCCACTGTCTATTACGAATACACTTCAAGGCAGATAATTTTATGGATGGTTAAGTATTTACAAATTATAGAGCAATTTATTAATAAAAAATATATTTTTTAGAGAATATTACCGTAATGATTTTTGAGAACGCAATTCCTTTAATCCAGGCATCAGATGTGAAGGAAAGAAGGAAGGACGGATGTCCTACCTTCTCAAGAGAAGTAATGAAGGCTGCTCCATTGCGCAACCCAAACAACTTCAAATCGAGAAAACGCTCAAAGTCTTTTAGCAATTTCAGAATAAAATTATTCTGCTAACCGTAGTTGTTGGCCACGATGCATAATGGTAGACCTGCTCTTTTACCCAAGACTGGCACCATGGAACAGACGTTAAGATTAATTTAATGCTTGACTTGAAGATTGTCAGATGTCTTGCAAAGCGTTTTATATATATATATATATATATATATATATATATATATATATATATATATATATAGTGAATGTGAAAAAAGTAGATGGCCACACTTCGTCGGTAAAAAATTAAACTTCACCTAGAAAGCTTCACCTACATTTCACGAGTGTGGTGCGTGATGCAACGATTTTCTCCGTGTACCTGTTAGCTGGGAGTGCTTGTTTTGATGCCCCCGCGGCATTGACTCTGTCGGAATTTTGAAGTTTACGAAGGTCAGAACACCAAAAGCAAATATTTTCCAGTTATTTTCTGATTTTCTGATTCTCTCAGCTTCGCATTTTTTGTAGTATTACAATTATCCCATGTGAACAGCGGAAATATTCACAAATATTTTCTCAAGCTTTTAAAAATAAAAATAAATGTTTCGGCGGAAGCTACATAAAAATATAGGATTTTTTACAGGTTTTGTTAATTAAAATGAGACTGAAAATCGTGTCCAACAACACCTTTAAAGGAAAGAGTAGTTCCTGTACAATTAGCGCAAAGGAATTCCTAGAGAACATTTCTTCTTCTCTTGAAACACCGAAGATCTTTAACAAAATTAAAAAGTTTTGATTCTACACTACAAATCTTAAATAACTCCAAATACAAAATTGACCCTTCTGTTGAACATGGGGCCATATTACTTCTTATAAATGTTGAATTTTTCAGGATTTTTCAATGAAACCACATCAGTCTTCGCTGGTAGCGTAAGTACAGGTGGCCGAGAATAGGAACTAATTATCAATAGTTAAGGGTTAATATTATAATTCTTATAATGCCTCCTTTTACAGTGCTTTTATTAGATCGAGTTAATCCTGCAGTGTTCTATAAATTAAAGGGAAAGGGACGACGAATTTTTCAGCCCTTCAGTCAGTGAGGACTCGTGTCCCAGATCCCATGACACGTTTTGTATCCTCAAAGAAACAGGAATTTTAAAACTACTCACAAAGGATATTAGATTATATCCTGCTACTAATAAATATATAAATACTAATATTTACACCATTTTGAAAACTCATTGCATAATTTCGCATTGATATCAACTAACGTTCTTCACCTTTAAACCCTTCTAATCTTTAAGAACATTGAATTTTCATGTTAACTGATTTAACCCTAGAAAGCCTGAAATGAGTTGGACTCACTTCCATCTTTCAATGCGTATAAAATTATTGGAAACTTTATCTCTACTCCTAGCGTACAGATACTACTTTAAATATAACTTCTAAATGTTACACAAAAATCTCTCTCAATTTTTTGTATTTTTCATTCACATATTACGACAAACATATTTTTAGGTCACAGAAGCCTGAGGTGAGTTTACCAGACTCATTTGGAGTTTCGTATTTTTCTTGTTACCGATGAGCTTTTAAATTCTTGCATTTTTCCGAAAAGAATTTCTGATTATTGTAGTGATTGTCAGATGTCATCTCCTGTGGATTTCTATTATTGTTAATGAGAATTTTGGGTATATTTATCGCTACTCACGTATATTTGATACGATTGCAACAGAGCATCCTTGGTTGTATCCAATGTTGCTTCAGTGCGTAATTTTTGTTCGAAGTAACGGCAGTTTATATTTTTTCTCAAACTCGGCTCCAATTTTTTTGGATTTGTTTTTTCGCCACCGATATAGCCAAGGGCACATAGAAAGGTCATGCTAGTCTCATTTTCGTTGAAATCTCTGAAATTTCTAAAATTGCAAAAGTCACGAAAACGAAAATCGCAAACCTTCCGTTAAGTTCTGCTGTAGCGCCGTTGATTTTGCAAAGGGGAATCGCACCTTAACACAGGTTTTCCTTTCTGCGCAGCGCGGGGCGCCCCCGTGTTTCTCCTGCCACTTGCGTTGCCCCTGTGACGAGTGGACGTGCGCAGTCCGTGACCGATTGGTCGGGCTGGGGCGGACTATACTCCGATTTAAACAAAGCGGCACTTCAAGTCACGAGTTGGACGGAGAGGGTGGACACTGTCATCCCATCCGGAGCTTTGTTACGAATATTTGGTATTAGAGCTACCTCTTGAATGACAAGTCCCCCTCTCCCTTCAGCCCGTGACCTTCAAGTGCCTTTCTGTTTAAATCGGAGTAAAAGTGACTGGAAGACGTAAGGAGAGCGCCACAGGTGACTAATTGAATTTTGACTGTGAACTCCACGATGTAAGTTCAAATACGTAACGTAGATAAATTATGAAAGGGCGCAGTTATTAATGATGCATTAATGTATGCCTTAATAAAATAGATTTTTCACGTTTCTATTTTCGGAATGAGCACATAAAGAGACTGTCAGTCTGGTGCGGATAAGCTATTTTGCACATTGCCTATTCATTATAAAAATGTGGAAGAACCTGCATATTAGACAAAATGTTAAGAAGTAAACAATAATCAACTCTGTCTAAAAGTGTCTGTGGAGCAATATTCTTCTATAAATCAGCCACTCATTAAAAAGTAGACAATGAAATTCGGACTGTCTAGATAAATGGAGATCCATAAAGAAACAAATTAAATGCATTTTTGAAAACGTTAAAACAGGCCAGCACAACATTTTGCACTTTGACTGACTTCTAGAGCCGCACGCAAGCAACTTGAGTGCAAACCCGCTTGCGAATGTGTTCAATATTTCAATTTATGAATATCATCCTAATAATAATAATAATAATAATAATAATAATAATAATAATAATAATAATAATAATAATAATAATGTATTCATAAATTTAAGTCATAAATTTAAAATTTAAACATAAAATTCTACGTATGTATAGTACCGTAATCGTGATAAGAGATTACAGTTACTACAGTAAAATGATCAATTCTTACGTATTTGCTATGGTTTTCTGTAATTTGTATGTGACATAAAAATTTGAAACATCACAGAAACAGAGCTATGTTCATGTGGAAATAATTTCTTAGTGATGCTTTGTGTAAACGAAATTACAGACTTTTCGTAACTCGTATTTAAATATATTCAAACTAGTAGTAAATGCCGTAATTTCCAAGCATTCCGATTTCGAAAACAAATGGATCATTTCCAAAACCGTCTTGTTGTAGTTTTAATTTGTTTCATATGATTTTGTGTGCTTAGTTGACTCCTACTCTTTTCCTTTCAACCTAAGCATTGTATGAGTCCTCTTAACGTGTAGACGAATATCTGACAAGCCTTTCGGCAGTAAGCTCCTACAAATCCAAGTCGCGCTCTAATTGGTCTCAATCTCACTCGTTTTACACAGAAATAATTAGTCACAAAATGTAATTTCTCATTTGTAAATATTTTTCTCCTCTCATTTTTTAGATTCCAGCCGTCTGGGCTAACAAAAAACGAAACAGAACAAAAGAAACCAATTAGATACGGACGACAGACAAAAGCTGCCAATCAATCAGATAAATTGGATTAATTCCGACATTTCCTACATACGTCACGAAGACACGCTTTCTAGAACAACAAATATTGCGAATTGAAGCAGAACAAACTCTGATCTGCGAATATTTCTCCACGTTGTACCCGCTGCGCGATGCTGTTCGATTCGTGAAGTTAAAGTTTGGCGCATCTGAGGTATCAAAATCATTTGAAGCAGAGAAGTCTTGTGAATTTTTATAATCACAAAAAGCAACTGCAAGGGGAAATCGACTGCATGTTAAGATACACAGCAATTCTAGTCAATAGAAAAAGAAACCTAAGTTAGTGGTTAGGAGGATAGAATCGATTATTCAGCACGAATGTATTACGTATGTTGACCAAGAGACGATGATCATAAATATTTTAATGATAGTAATTTTTATTGATAATTGTAGTGATGCTACAGAATTTGTTTCTTTGTTGCATCCTTGACGCAACGCGTCTCTTTACCCCTTGTTGGGCGTTGAGCGCATTCTCTGGAGTAATCCTCAGTTACTGAGCAATTTACTTTCATTACTGTTACTCAGTAATTACTGTATTTGTCGAGTCTCTTCATGTCGCAGTCAGTCAGTGCCTTTTATCCCTTCGGTCAGAGGCTCAACGACGTTAGATTCCGGGGTTCCTAGCCGGTCACCCAACCAGGAACACGCGAGTCTCGAATTCGCTTAACCACCGTGACTTCACGGAGCGTAATAAACTAATTCGGCTAGCGGCGCAGGCTGTCACAGAGTTTCCCATATTCAGTAATTTATTATTATCTTGACTCTGGGCTCGCTTTCATTAGTTGTTATGTGGGCACCTCAAAGGCCTTCATAGTCTACAGGGTCTTTCGCGGTACTTATCATTCGTGTGGGCCATTCCGAGTAAAGAGCATCTTCCGCATATCAGACGCGCCATTGACCAATCTCTGCCTTGTAACTTTATTTGCCCGTGATTGCTATTGTCCGTGCTTGTACCATTGCTCTGGGTATAAGGACTCAGTTACTTAATTTCATGGATACACACACAATGTGTTCTCTAATGAACACGTACATATTTCACATTATCTCAATTTTTTGGTCCCTATAGGTAGAATTGAAATATGACTTTAAAAATAGCAGAAGTATAAAACCATTCTCTGTATGAAAATTTTCATTTAAAGAAAATTGAGCTGTTTTGGGAAATATGGTGTTTGATCATTCTGAAAATGGGGAAATTTTGAGCTGACACAAAAAATGTGGAGTTTTCAAGAAACGTCATCACAACACACTTGAAACACTAATATCCCAAAATGCAATAATATACTGCCTATACTGTATACTACATTAACAACTTGGCGTATATTAAAGAAGATATATTTGTGTATTTTCTTTAATAACAAGGTTTTGGGCATTTTTGTAATTAAAAAGGTTTACTTTTTATTACGTCTCCATACCAAGTATATTTCTCCGTGTAATACGTACAAATACTAGAAAGTAAACTGTACGAAAAAATATTTATATCTTTAAGAAAATAAAATACGTTACAACGTGGAAAATACCTGCTAATGTAATTACTATGGGAATGGATTTTAATTATCTAAACAACAGAAAAATATACAAGCATTTGTGACATAAAACGTATAGAAATTGACCTTAGAAAGTAAAATATGACTTCATATAAGTTTGTTTCGAAAACTTCATACAGTATTTATATATCATAAATGGATTATTCATTCCAGAACAAATTGTTTTTCAGTCTTTGAAACTAACGTATTAATTTTAATCATGATTTCATATGCTTAAAATCCACGAAGAACAGGACACTAGAACCTGGCTAAACCATAAAATGTTCTTATGTGTACTTCTGTGTATTATACATGATTAAAATACCGCAACGCTCTCTCTTCAATTTTTGATAAGTTGGGTTTTCATCAGTTTCATGAGGTTTTCCATCAGTTTTCAGAGTTTCCATCTTCTAAGATCTATATTGTTGCTGAGGATAGTTTTGAACCTTAGGTACCTTTGTACCTTAGGAAACGTTCCCCTCCACACGAAGTGACAGAATAAAAGCACATTAAGGTAGCAAGGTACGGAATATTAGCTTTGGTTTATTGTCTTCAAATGCTGCGACGTTCCTATGAATATCACTAATTTAGCACATTGTGAAATGTCCAGGACTCCACTGGAGATCACTTCGCAATTTGTTTTAAATTTTATCAGTCGCATGACCTCGAACTCGACCCACCTCACTCTGAAAAAGTTGAAAAATATTCATAAAGTCACACAATGGAATATCTTCCAGCCGTTTGATGGGTTTAATACCTCTGAAAAGTTAGCATTGATGTTTGCCAAATTTACTGACAAGGTATCTGTAAAGACCCCTTGCAGAGTAACGCGTCTCTCTCACAGACTTTCTTAAAGAATGATTACACGATTGTTGATAGTCTGTCCAAATAGAGTGTTTTGCTGTCTTGTATAGCACATATCTTCACACAGCTGCTGTGTTTAGAGATTTTATTCTCTTGTTACATATTAACTCGTTATTCTACACTAACTTTAATTTTTTTTAGATGTTTTACCAAACAATATTTCTCTTTCAGTGAGAAGAACGTGTCCTAAAAATTACTGAACAAATATTAGAGCTGCATGCTGTTTGATGACTTTATCTGCTGTACGGTAAACCACAATAGGTAAGTGTTCAAACTGAAAAGAGAGACCACAAGTGCTATAATTACATAGGAAAACGTCTTGTCGACTTCGGGGGCGTTCTGTCGGGCCCTTAAAAAATGATTCACGTCCAAAAAAACAACCCTAGTGAACTTGTCTACGATTCAAATAAAGCTTTATAGTGTAATTCTTGTGATTATTTGAGAGATCACCTCAAATAGTATCGTATGAGATACGTTTAATAAAGGTATTCTAGTATTGTTTAAAAAATGGTTATATTTCGTCCAACGTTTGCTATAGATGCATATATTTGCCATTTGCTAAAAACGATGAAAATATAACTTTATTACGCACAACAAAAATATTATTTTTCTACACTACAATATCTCGATTCGTGCATAAATTGTAGTAAATTCACCCTAAATTTTAGAAAAAAATTATGAATTGCCATTTCAATTCGAGCCCTAATAATTATATTAGGTCATGCTGTTTACTTTTTCCATAACAAAGGGAATTAGCTTCTGGCAAAATTCATTTCAAAACATAAAGCAATGGAATAGCTAGCTGTACTAGAGATACCCTTTATTCGTAAAGACGTTACGCTGGCTACTTCATCCTGTAATCCATGGTGGTTCCTCTCTTCGAATCAATTGCAAACGCCCTGCAGAAAATCGCGGCACTGCGCTGGCGTGATTTCGGAGAATCGCTCGCTCCTGCCTTTTTGCCTGTAAATAAGTAAGCCGCCCGTTAAATAAATAATAAAACCGCGGCCGAATGGCGATCGCAGCGACTGCGCTGCCGTCGCACGGGCGCGGCCACGGCCAGGTGAGGAGGGCCGGTGGGCGATGGGAAGCCCTACGCGGATTGATTGATTGATTGGTAACGCCGAGCGCGTCAACTACTAAGGTCAGAAGTCCCGTTTGTTTGATTGGTTGGTGACTCCGAGCGCATCAACTACTAAAGTCAGAAGTCCCGTTTGATTGATTGATCTATTGATTGGTAACTCCTAGCGCGTCAACTACTAAGGCCAGAAGTCCCGTTTCATTGATTGATTGATTGATAACTCCGAGCGCGTCAACTACTAAGGCCAGAAGTCCCGTTTCATTGATTGATTGATTGATAACTCCGAGCGCGTCAACTACTAAGGTCAGAAGTCCCGTTTGATTGATTGATTTGTAACTCCGAGCGCGTCAACTAATAAGGTCAGAAGTCCCGTAAGTGGAGTGTATGTTTTTGTCGTGCGAGGCGGCGATGATCTTTCTCCGTTGGATGGCGAGATCCGGTCTACTCCGATCGTGGCCTACCCGTCGGCTTGCGGGATTTTCTCCAACCAGGTACATCCCACCAGCAGGATACCCCAGCCGGAACAAGCTCTACACTAATGATTTGTCTCCCAACATGTGTGGTAGTGAAATGCATGTGAGTGTAAGTAAGGGATGAGGTCTGGACAAGGAAGAGAAAGGAAATATTGAGCGCACTCCGTGGCCCGTTTGTTAGGGTACTACTCCGGCATTCGCTTGGTTTTGATCGTAGAAACCACGGAAAACTACCGATCAGAGCAGCCGTCCGCTAGAATTCTCCTCCAGACAGTGGCTGAACTTAGCCATCTTGCCAGGATCGAAAATCCTGCCACCGTAGGGAGTGGAACCCTAGGACCTTCCTGTCAGGGGCCCTGTCAGTGACATCAATTGATGCCCTAAACCTCCTAAGCCTGTGGAGTGTTGCGGAGATGAGACGTGGTGCACACGAGATGGGGTGCGAGGGACGAAAAATCGCGAGAACGAAATAGGCGTTGCAGGACAAACCGGGTTTTTCATGACTAAACTTGGCGAAAAGAAAACGGATGGTGGCGGGAGTGGAATAGCGTGTGATGCCAAAAGAAATAGCATGTGATGGGAACGGGGAATGGCGAATGAAAACGGGAAGTTGTGGGAATGGAACGGGATATGCAGGCTGGATATGCAGGGACAGTGTAATGGTGCGGGGACGAGGAGTGGCGTAGCGAGGTGGTATGGGGGTTGACGTGAATGCGTTGGGTCGAGATTGGAACGCTAATATGAGTGGGATGGGTAGAAGTATGGCTGGAGTGGAAAGAGGAACGTGAGAATGGGAAGAAGGTAAGATAGGAGATCTGAATAAAGAATATAGGAATTGTGTTGCAGGTGCTGGACAGCTCAAGGCAGCTCCCAACAAGAGCGGATCAGCGCTTAGTATTCATTTGAGGGAAATAACAGAAATGAAAATGAAACAAAGAGGGTCTGCAATTTTCTTCGCGAAGTGCAACAAAATGTCTGTGGCTTTGCAGAGGTCACTTTCCCCAACTAAATGCAATCCCTTCTCTATTCGGCTTCTGCGAACCTCGTCTTCCCAGAACAGCTTGAACTATTGCGCGAGTCCTGGTGGCATCCGTGCCCGCCGCTGTCCTGCGCAGTAGCTTGACAGGGAACATGGTTTGGGGCAGGTCCACTCTGAGTAAGGACGTGTGGTTGGGCCACTGCGGTTAGATGTGCTTGCACCGGCACTTCGGCCTTCTCCCTCGCCCGCCTTGGAGACTCCGAGAGTTGACAAGAGCAGCGTTGAGTCCATTAGCAGCGTTTCGGTCTCCTGGTGGAGAACTAAGATTTTTTGCAGATCAGTTCAGAAGTTTTTAAGATATTCTCTAAGAACTTGGGGTGAGAGAGGGTTAGGCATCTAAAATATGTTTGCGCAAATTTTGAAACCATTTATGGATGTGAGCACATTTGTTTGTTGTCGACAAAACGAAGCTCTATTTCTACACGGATCTTCGCGGAATATTCTGGTAGAATTTCACAAAGACCATCTTTTGAGAGATTTTAAGGAACCCATAGAGTTGAAAAGCTGTCGATTACTAAATTGCTTTTCCGCCTGAAAGTGAAACCTTAAAACATGATTCATTTTATTGACGATAATATTTCATTATATTTACAATAGCTAATCTTACTAACGTAAGGAAAGACGATTTTTTTAAAAAGACTTTTATCAATACTTTTCCATGTATCTCTCTGTTTCTGAGAATAAAGCTGTCAGGCAACGTTTTTTTATTTTTAAAATTTATTGTTAATATTTTTATTTTATTCGACATGAAAGTACCCGTTGTCAGAGGCGCCAGGATAAGCTTGTCTACCAATGTATAACTACTCCAAGGATGACTACTAATAATAAGGCTAGCGTATTATTTCCCTTGAACGTTGAGAAAAAAATTAAACAAGCGCGTTTCGGTCAACAATAGAGGCGGCATTCCTGTCTTCCCATTACCGAACTTGAAGTATTGCTATACTTTTTTTAACGTGACATCTCGAGGTCACGCGCGAAAGAGGGAGGGGGAAGACAGACAGACTCCAATGGGGGAGCTGTAACGTCACTTCAGCTCCAACTTTTACGGTTCCCAATTGGAGTTTTCCTTCCCTCTCTCTTTTTTGTGCGTGACCTTGAGATGCCACGTTAAAAAATCCAAGTATAGTAACGCCGATGCCAACCCGTGTGACTGCTGCTGCCATGATCGGCGGCCTCAGCACCACTGTGGAGCGGTGAGCGACCACATGTGGCGCTCGCAGGCCCCACTGTCGACGACGTACTTTGCTTAGGGCCTCGGATAGTTGGCGGCGATAGTTGGGGCCTCATTTGCACAGTATTGGCGCTTAACCCATGCGTCGCGCGCGCCGTGTTTGAAGAGGCCCCGCCAGCGCGCGCTCTCGTTCGGAACACGTTGCTGATCCACCTCTCCAGCCAGAGACAGGGGGCAGGGCAGAACAGGAGCAGAACCTTGGGAACATGCAGGGCGGAGCAGGGATAGAAAATGGGATCGGGCAGAACAGAGAACCCAGAACCCAGAGACAGAGGGGAGGAGCAGAGAACTGGAGACAGAGACGGAGCAGGGGGCAAAGACAGGGATAAGGAGACAGAACAGGGAGCAGACAGGGATGGTGGCAGGACTGTGGCGAACCGTGACGGACGAAAGAGACGAACAGAGAGACAGGCAGAGACAGCAGGCAGGAGGCTGGGACAGAAAAGATGGAGCTAAGCAGAGACCGGACAGACAGAGGCTCAACAGGGCAGAGGAGCAGGGTGGAGCAGGGGAGCATGTAATTAGCCATGGGGGAGACAGAGACAGAGATGGGTTAGGGGGAGAAGCAACGGAAACGAGGACAGCGAAAGGGACAAAAGAGATGGAGGTGGAAGGGAGCTGCAGTGTCTCGAACCGGGAGGTCGCAGAGTTCCAGTTCCGACGCTGACGGCACTAACGGCACTAACGTAGGTTTAATGCAGTCGCTGACTGGCGAATTGTACAAAGCGGCTGGTTTAACTAGTTTTTTTTTCGTAGTTTATCCGATGAATATCAGACGAATGCTGTCCAGCACCATGATAAACAGGCCACGGCTTTCTCATTATTGACAACTTCACTCCCATCAACACACACAATAACACATTTGCATTCTGTGTATTACCACGCATGACGAGATATCAGTCGGGGGCTTGGGGCTGGTCTTGTCTGGGAGAGCGGCGGAGATACCTGGTGGGGGAAACACTGCTAGTTGACGTGTAGGTCGACGCCGGATCCCGTGTCCTCAGGGGAAAGAACACAGTCACCTCATCGAGACATGCACTCCTTTTACAAGACTTATTATCATACCAGTTGACGCGCCCGGAAACAAAATGTAACAATCAATCGGGCGTCGGAAGACATGAAACTGCCAGGCAAGGCGCTACAAAAATATATATGAACGTGGTTGTTAGCGATGTTGGATGAACTGAGAGCAGGAAGTCAGGGAGAATCGAAAAAAAATGTGAATTCTGGACCAGAAAATGAAGAAATTGGAGGAAGGAGTGGTAATGGGGACAATGACGGAAGTTGCAGAATTTGTGTATTACAGATTAGTTGGATGCAAATGAGATGCTTTGGATAGCTACGGGAAAGAGAAAGCAACAGGGCAGAATATACTTTAGGTTAAACTATTTTCAATATTTCATAGGAATATCCCAGGAAGAAATTTCAACTAAAAATATATCCGTTGGCTTAAAAATTATAATCTTGTCGTATGTCACATTTATTGCATTATCATTGTTTTCCAAATATTTCAAGATCAATATTTTACCATAAATAACTAAAATTAGATTAGAGCAAATGTGCATGGCGATAATTCGATAAGGAGTTCGCGATAAGTAGTAATCTCGATTCCAATATTTCGATGTGGCGCAAACGTTGTGGTTCATTACCTGCCCTACGTGACAGAAGAGATAAAAAGTGGGAAAAAATAAATTATAATAACCTTAAACAAAAATGAAACATAAATTATAATAAACAAATAGTAAACTTAAATTTGATTGGATAATAGCTGTAATTGGAAAAACATTATGTAACAGTAGTAGAGAGAGAATATTCATGGTTGGAGAATAGGTAAAATAGATTAATTTTGTATATAAAGAGTAATAATTTTGAGGTATGAAGCGAGAAAAATACAATTAGTTAGGAGTGGGAAAATAATTGTGGGGAAGACTCTCCAATGCTGAAGTCCTGTGTACTGACGATAAACATTTTTTTAAAATATAGTGGAAATGAAGTTGTTTGGTGACATTGATAGAAAAAATAGCCATCATTCGTTCTGATATTCTTTCAAAAGACAGGAAGAGATCCGGATTACTTAAATATTAACACTAATGAAAATGAATAATAAATTGCAATGGAAATTAAGGGTGGTATCGAAGACAACAAAATCTGAGTTAAACATTAGCAAAAAGTAACAGTAATTTATTTTATATTTATAATATACTTTTATCATCGTGAGCAATATTTTAGATAGATTCCGGTGCCGTTGCAGGAAGCGCTGTCAAAAGCAGTTCACCGTATGGAAGACAGTAATTTATTTTATATTTATAATATACTTTTATCATCGTGGGCAATATTTTATATTATTTCTTATGATTTTGAGGAAAATAAAATAAAATAATAGCAAAGCACATTAAATTGTTATAATTTAGCCAAATAGATCTCATTAAGTGCAAAGCCCAAAGCAAAAGAGGGAAAGAGTAACCATTTCTTCCAAAGGAATGGTTCGGTTGGTCAATTAGCGTTATTTTGACAATTATTAATTGTTGTAATTAATTATCATAATTCATATTTAAGTGTTCCAATAGCATTTTGTTCACACACTTTACAGAATGTTAGGTTACGTGTGGGTAAATAGATTCCGGTGCCGCTGCAGGAAGCGCTGTCAAAAGCAGTTCACCGTATGGAAGACACAAAAATGTCACCCGTAGGCTAAAGATAAGAATACTTAATCAATTTGTTCATAACCATTAAGAAATATCTAACCTTGAAATTAAATAAATGAGTTTTATAATCTGTTAACAGCTTAATTTTTTCAAATTTTGACTAATAAAAACTACTTTTTTATCTCGAAAAAGTGATGGTAAAAACAAAAAGTATATCCGGTCAAGCATCTAAAAATTAAAAAAAAAATACTCTGAATCAAAGAAGAAAAGGAAAACCAACCCTGGACAAAGTGAAACGCGGAATCTGTTGACTTTACATTGCGAGGCCATGGATGCGAGGACATTCATACACTCGCCTGGGGAGCAAAGAGACAGAAGGGAGGGAGACAGGAGGCCGGGAGAGGGAGGAAAAGGCGATCGAGAAAGGCGGAAAGGTCGGTTCAATCAAGGGAAAATAAAAAAAATTCAAAATTCCGAAAAATCTTTGAAAAACTTCAGTAGTATATCTTATACAATAAAAAGAAACAGGTTAAGTTCTGTTATCTCGTCACAGTAGCAAAAGTATTCCTTTTGAAAAGCAGATCCGTTGACTTTACCCTGCGAGCCATGGACGGCACATTCACGCACTCGCCTGGGGAGCGAAGAGGGGGCCGGGAAGGGGCGGGGAGTGGCTGCTTGGCGCAGGAGGGACTCGTCGCCCCGCCAGTTTGCATACAAGAAACTCTCATTGGGACGCGCTAACCTGGGCTTCGCGCGTTGCTGCGGGTGGTGACGGGTGAATGGGCGCTGGCCGGGCCGTCCCGGCTAATCGAGATGAGCCAGGGCGTTGGCACTGCGTTTGCGCCGGCTGTGTCATCCGCGTCTTCTTCTTTTGACCTTTCGCACTGTTTGACTTTGAAATCACGTATGGGTTTTACAAAGAGAAAAGGGGCGAAATGTAGACAGAGGGGCTTTTCATCATATTTTTGCAGGCTAAAACCAATGTTTGAAATTGAATTATTAGCGCGGGAGCACCTTTTGGGGTTGCTTAAACATTTGTAGAATTGTGAAATTGAGTTTTCTAGATACATATGTTTTATTTAGATGTCACGTTCGGGAAAATCAAACAAAACTTACATATCTTGTATAAGAAAAGGAACTGGTTAACGTCTGTAATTTCGTTTTAGCTGCAAAAGTATTCTGACATCTTTTTGAAAAACTCACACTACAATACTATTTTTTTCAAATAATTTATTTATATTTTAACGTTTCGTTCCTGATTGATGTCTTTTTCAAAATTTCAAAATAATTAGAAATGTTAGAATCAAAATATAACGGTTTGGTGATAATATTTATTATTTGTCAAATAATAAATATTATCAAATATTATTTTAACAAATTATTAGTTGATTATTAGTGCAATTATTTGGACTAAAAACTATCTATAGATAAATTTTGCCTATAGATAAAAACTTGTTAATATCACCTGGCCGACAAAATGCCGACGTATGACAAAAGCTGTATTTAAAAAATTAGTAACTGATTCATTCGAATTTAATATAAGTATCAAACATGTCGAAATGTCAAAGAGAATATACCCCCCTTAACTGTGGGAAGTAAGCACCTTGTTATGGCCAAAATTAACTTTGACTTATAGAATTATTGATGACCATAACTACCTTTTTGGACTAAAGAAAATTAGTGACGGAAGTATGACTTATCAATATAATGACAATAGTTTGATTTAACAATGGATATAATTAGTCATACTTCTGTCATTTTAATGTTGTGTTTGGCTTATCATTTTTTGGACGTAACTCTAAAGTGAAGTGTAAAAGAGTTATAAGGGAAAGTATTCGAAGAGGCACGTTGTATAATAGAAAGTCATGGACCAAATGAATCAAGTATATAACTTATTTGTTAGAATTCTAAAACAAGAGTAGAGCAGCAATATATTAATGTACCGCCAAATTTAAGATGTCAAATCATTGTGACTGCTGTAAGTAAAGAATAAAGTAAATTAGAACTGTAAAATATCGTGATAGAAGCATTTATTTTTTCAGTTTCTTTTTGGATATATTTTAGATTCTTCTAAAATCGCCACAATTCCGGTGTACATTACTTGAAAAAAAAGTATCTATTTAACAAACAGGTCGGAATACGTTTTAAATTAAATTAGAAAACCAAGCTTATTAATTAATGAAGCTTATTAAAACTATATTTAAAATATACGAATGAATTGTAAATATTCTTTTTCGGTGTGAGGCTTACTCGTATGTTCTTTAATTTTAAATAGTAAGTTAAGTTTTATTGAAATTATACCTGTCTTATTGCGTTTATCTTTAATAATGCTGTCTTCGATTAGTTAAAAATTACGTATCTCAAACCAATAATTTATAATATTCTATTAAGTAATTCAATATATTTTTATTGTAAACCATGAATGTTAAGTTTTACAAGGCTACGTCCGTTAAAAAATAAAAGTGCCACTTATATTTTAAATTATTACTCTTCATTGTTAATAAAGTGATTTGCCTCCAAACATTAATTTGTAAGTCTCAGGTGCCGCACTACTTGTGCGATGAATTGAATCTAAAGGATTAGAGACAAGGATATAAATGCACGAAATATAGTATTGACAAAATAGAGGTCAAAGTTAAGTGACAATAGAAAATGCGATGAAAGGAATTTTTCCCCCCACTAGAATGCAATAACGCAATTTATATACCCTTTGATTACGAATTAAAATGAAGTTTTTACTTAAAACTCGTACTTTTTAACTCAAAATTTACGAAAAATGCAATTATACCCTTTGTGCTCTGGACACTTCCCTCACAAAAATTTGAAAACATAAGTATGTGAAGAAATGAGCCTTCAATAAATATGTGAATTTGGCATGAATTCACAGCGCTTTTTTTTGTGTCTCATTTTAAAGCAAAAACATTAATCTAATTTTTATTTCAAAATCAATATGAATTATGGTGTGGTAATCCTTTACGTCCAGTGTTTTAGAGCTGCATTCGTAGTTGTTACGTAAGTTCCTTATCTCACATAATTACCAGAATATTTTTTCTCGTACCTTCATTATATGAGAATGATATTTTCTGTGCATCCAAAATTATTGTCTGGTACAAGAACTTTTATTGGCGAAGAAATGGATAAATTATTGATGAGGAAGCATTTTGAAACGTGTGTTTATTATTAAACATAGTTTATTTTTATTGTTGTTACTGATTTTAGATTCCACTGTTTTATAGTATTTTAATTATTATTTTAATTTATATCTGAAATATCATCCAAGTAGTAAAATAAATATTTTTTATCTTATTCATCCTAATACATAAAGAGAGGAGGAAGGTGGAGTTGTGAAGTTGTAATCTCTGAAACTACTGAAACAATGTTGACTGAACTTTGATGTGAGCTTTGTTTTAAAAATCTGACATACTGTAGACTATGACATACAGAAATAAGCATAATAATTACTTTACTGAGCGTTTGAATTCCATTTCATAAATCGCGTAGGAATTTCATGTCGTTTTCCTGCTCGCGCTGAGTAGTAAGGTCAAAACTCCTGATGCGAGATCGACGACTAATTTCATTCAGTGACATGTAATGCACGGCATGGCAGATGAAGTGGGACAGGAGTGCAAAAAGACGGGTCGGACGGGGCAAGGAGAGCATGGGTGGGATATAAAATGACTCTAGTTTACACTTTAGGTAGAATTATTCTCATTCGTCTCTAATAAATGCTCCTAATAAATTAATACAAGGACAGCGTTAGGTTACTTCATGTAGCTTATTCTAAATTTTATTGCCAACTTAAACGTGCTATTCTAATTTAAAAAGTATAATTTATACATCGACACAGAACACCAATACACTGGAAAATTGAAAATAAACTTTCCTGATGGTGATAGAATAGCCAGTTCTCAATTCATTAACGCCGTTGTTGTAGTAAAAACGTTTTCCGTACACACGAGCAATGATTATTGGAAATAAGCGCCGAAAGTCTGAGTGTTAATAATTGCATCAATGGTATTCACGCTGCTTGAACGACCATTCGTATCTAGGGCGTGTAGGTCAGACCCTATCGACAGATGTCCATTCGGTCCAGCATTACAACGCCCTCCACAACCCACCCAAAGTAGAAAAGCAAACCGTTCTGAAACAATTGCGTTCTCCGCTCTCACAGACGACTCAACTCCGCGGGTGCTCAAATAATGGCCGCGCAATTGACGCGCGGCCTCAAAAGATAATGAACCCCTTTCGCGGCTGTGTGTTTTCGGGGCGGCCGAGATGATAGTTGACGCTTTCTCGGCGCTTTTGTCACTCGCCGCTCCCCCCAATCGATGCGCTTGACACGCCCCCGCGAGCGCTCGCGACCGCTTTGCGGCTGTCCGTTCCCATCGATGGGCAGGCGGCCTGTTCAGCGCCCCGCCCCGCCCCGCCCCGCCCCGCCCCGCCCCGCGCGGCGCCCACTGGGCCGGTGCGTGTGAAATGCGTGAAGGAGAAAACGAATAATAATAATAATAATAAGAAGAAGAAGAAGGAGAAGAAACCGGGAGCGGTAGCTCAGTGCATCAACTGATGTCACTACAGCGCCTCTGACCGGGAGATCCTAGGTTCCCACTCCCCACGGCGACAGGATTTTCGGCACTATCTCTTCAGCTAGGTCGAATTCAGTCGCTGTCTGGAGGAGAATTCTAGAGGCCGACTGCTCTGATCGGTAGTTTTCCGTGGTTTGTTCCTCAACACCAGGCGAATGCCGGAGCAGTACCCTAACAAACGGGCCACGGACCGCGCGCGATCTTTTCTTCCTCTTCCTTGTCCTATCCTCTCCCCGTACACACACTTACACTAATATGCACTACACTACCACATAATCGGGGAGACCGGTCGGGAGCTTAGAGCTTGTCCCGGCTGGGGCGGTGCCCCACTGGTGGGAGAGTCCTGGTTAGGGGGAAATCCCGCTAGCCGACAGGAGGTCGGCGCCGGATCTCACCATCCAGCGGGGGAAGATCACCGCCATCTCCCGAGAAAAAACATGCACTACACTAACGGGACTAATGACCAGAGCAGTTGACACGCCCGGCAACGCGAAAAATCAATCAATCAATCAAAGAAGAAGGAGATGAACATTACGATCAATCTACAGAAAGCTCAGCACATGTTCTTTAGTCAAAAGATTTATGGGTTCCTAAATAAATTTATGTGTTAGAGAATTATTTACCATTTAATTTGTCAATTAATTGAAGTACTTAAATATATATTTGGAGAATTGTTTACCTCCTAATTAGTTCGTAAAATGAATATGTTTGTTAAAAGTATTGTACTACGGAAATCTTGCTTTGATAGAAATATCTGTGTGACTCTTAAAACATGAACCAGAAAGCTGTGTAATAATAATAATAATAATAATAATAATAATAGCTGATAATTTTTCTCCGATCATGATGTATTCAGGGCGGATATTTTTTTAAAAAAATATTCAACAGGATCAATGGGATTACCCCTTTACAGGTGCGTGTTAGCTTTTATTTACGTAGCATAATGGATAGATGCACTACGTGGCGGAAGGAAACGTAACTGAAAATTAGCGCACCGTCATACCCTATTTCTGAACGAGGACATCCTCACTGAGTACCTCTACGGCGATTGCTAATAATTTTATTGTATTTGATTGTAATATATTGTATCGAAATTGAAGGTAATAGGAAAGCAAAATGTAGAGTGAGAGGTGAGATAATTATTTCTCTAGGTTATGGGGGATATTTGGAATAAACATGAATTAAAAATTTAATTTCCAACGTGACTTATTTGTAAGAAATGCAGTATTCCAGGTGCGGAAAGTATTCAGTTTAGCCTCATAGTAGAAGATAGGAGGGTTTTTGGATATTGTTTAACGGAAGATAAACGCCGTATTGGAATTTGTTGTTTTGCAACATTTTGGCGAATCATCTTAAAAGTACTAAACGTGGGACTAGAATATAAATGGAAATGAAGATCATTTTCAAAATAAGCTCTTCAGTCCAGATTCTAGGTGTGAGAGGACAAATACAAGTGAGAATATGCCAAGAATAGATACAAAGTGATCTGAAAGGAGAAAAACCTCTATGTTAAACGTAGTTCTAAGCGGTCTCCAGACATACTTAAATACATAAAACAACAATAACGAAACAATAATGATGCCAAAATTATCAAACGAGCAAGATTGACCCGATTAAGGAAGTAACATACTAAGAATGGAACATCTCCACATGACATTTGATTTGTTAATTTGCAAATTGTTCAATTATACTAGTACTAATATGAATTATCATATTCAATTTATCAACACATCGTTTAGTTCTCAAAATCAATATACATGTCTCTGTTTTTTGCATCGTACAAATAAGCCATTTTTAGTCTGTATAGAATTTATATATGACAAAACACATACAATCCAAAAGATAAAGAACATTGTCATTTTATGATCATGAATAGAGAATCAGAATAGTTTCATGCTTTATAATAATAATTTAATGCACTTTTGAGTTTTTTCTGCGAATATTGCTTCGAAATTTCTTAGGTGGTGTTATGTCCACTCGTGGAGACGTTTTGACCCACTGTTGACTGCCGCCTCGACGTAGCGTCACTTGGTGGCCGCATGGGGCGCTGCCGTAGCCGTCGCTGTCGCCATCGTCGCCTGCGGCTCTCGGACCCGCTTTCCGTGTAGACGTCCTTTCGTTGCCAATCCACGCGCCGGTTTTTCACACAGTTACCCGCTTCCACACGGCTGGATGAGTGGATTTATCTGTTCGCCATATTGCTGCAATTTTCCTTTTTTTGTTGATGGGTGGTCTTGTTACTGTCATTTTTCATTGCCATTCCTTATGACGCAACTTAAAAAAAATATGGTTTAAGACCTTTCACGTCACGCATAGAGAATATTTTCTGTGCGTTATGTTTAAAGATTTAAACCACATAGTAGCAAGTTCAAAAAATCAAACCCTTCAGGAAACTACATAAAACAGTTTGCTGCTACCCATTATTTCTCACTTCAAGTATAGCAGACCAAATATATTATAATGCATTTAGCTAATTTTCATTTCAGCAATTAGATTGAGCTACAGCTCTCATTTTGAGGGCGCATCAGTCTCTACTGGTGTGCGTTGTTCTTGAGCAATGTGCGTGCTACGTTTTGGCAAACCATGTTGTGTGGTTTTGTTCAGCAGAATTTTTGCAAGTCATTCGTTTCCCCTAACATCTTTTAGTAGATATACAGAGTTTCTCTAAAACAATGTTACTAAAATACACATGAAACTCATATTGTATGATATCTATTTCTCGCTTTGCATAACTGATTCATTCTTTTCTGCAAGACCCATTCCATACTTTCTCACCTCCATTCTCAGCATAGAACCATCAAAATACATCTAGCATCCCTGCATTTCGTCACAATTTTCATTTCAAGCACTTGCGTTTCCTCTTGCCCGCTCCTTCCCCTCCATCGATTCCCAGATCGCATGACACGTTCACTCTCAAACAACAGCGCCCACACTGCTCCAACCAAATCCCCGCGGTAATGGGCTTCATCATCTCTGGATGAGCTTCCCCGCGCCAATGGGAACTGGTGGCGCGCTCTTGTGCGCCGCATGGCGAGCGACCGCTGTTCACTGCCCCGCCTCCTTCGCCTACCCTGGGCACGCTAACCCCTCTACGCGGTCGCCACGCCGACAGCCCAACCGCCACTCCTCCCTCCGCCCGCCCGCCCACTCACTCCAAAACAACTCCCACCCCCTACACAATCGGCCACCCGCCCGACCACACCACTGACCCACTCACCCACCCAAAACAACTCCCACCCACCCAACACAATTACTACCCACCCGCTCCCACCCCGTCCGCCCGCCTTCCACTCCGATCGCCCGAGCCCGTCCGCCCGCCCGTTTGCCCGTACGCCTGTTTGACCGTACGCCCGTTTGCCCGTACGCCCATTTGCCCGTACGCCCGTTTGCCCGTACGTCCGTTTGCCCGTACGCCCGTTCGCCCTTACGCCCGTTCGCCCGTACGCCCGTACGTCCGCCCGTTCGCCCGCCCATCCGCCCGTTCGCCCGCCCATCCGCCCGTTCGCCCGCCCATCCGCCCGTTTGCCCGCCCATTCGCCCGTTCGCCCGCCCATCCGCCCGTTCACCCGCCCGGTCGCCCGCCCCTTTCACAGTTTTACGACCGCCCGCCGGACCTCCCACCCCCTCGCCCCATGTCGCGGCCCACCTCACCCCACCCTGGCCGCGTCGCCCGAATGCGCGCAGTGCTCGCTCGAATGCGCGGGTGAAAGGCCAGCGGCCGTGCGCCCAACAAAAAGCGCCGCCCGCAATTCGCCGAAATAATTCTTAACCCGCCTGGCGGTCGCCCGCTCCCCACGCCGCTCACTGATCCCGCGCACGTTGCTAGCCGCTCCGGCCGCCATTTCTCTGTGCCGAGGGGGGTTTGTTGATTGTGAGATGCACGGTGGTGGTGGTGGTGGTGGTGGTGGGGTTGTATGTTAATGTGTATGTAAGCATTACAAATAACTAGGGGGCGGATTTTGATGACCAAATCATCACCAAAAATGATCAATAAAATGCTCCTAAAATGCTTTAAAAATGCCCTAAAAGTAAAGGTAAATGACGTAAAAATAAGATCAAAACCAGTTCAGATGAACAACTCAAGCTATTGGATACGTCACTGATGTCATCCAGGCTTCTTACATTCGTTCTAGTGAACGCAGCTTGTTACGTTTGGTTTGAACTGTTTTTCACCATGAAAAGCTCTGTCTTTACTTATCCCAAACCGGCAATGGTGCTGATATACTAGAATACTTACATAGAATTACTTTCAACGTCTGTTGAAACAATTTTTGAGCGAACAAATCGAATAGGCTATTGAGTAATTCTGTGAACAACATTTGTAACATCTCGTAAATATTATTTGAAAGATGTACCATAAAAATGACACTAAAATCGATGAAATCAGCACAAATGCATGAAAATGACGGAAAAGGGGAAAAATGACCTATTAGTCAAAATCGACAATAAATTCAAAATAATGTCCTATAAAATAGGTCATTTCCTTTGGTTATAACATAAAATAAGTTTGTAAACTAGATGACCTTGTTCAGAAGTGAAAAGAAGAAAATGACATTTCATTAAAATCCGCCTGCAGTTTTCCAAGAATCAGAGTTTTTAATGAAAATGAAACCTGTACCGTTTTCTTAAACGTATTTTACACTATCCAACAAAAAAATTAATCAAAAAAGATGGAGCTATTTCTTAAATATTGATAATATCATTGGGCCTTCATGTAAAGAACCCCCAAAATTAAAATATCGGTTTTAAATTCAAGGGGCCGCGACATCAGCCAGATCGTTTGAGGAATATCAATTTTGGAGAAAATCGGCTGAATCGTTTAGTCGCTAGTTGTTCACAGACAGATGGACAGACGATTTACCGTCAATCGTTTTTGCGAAATCAAGGACTAACAACACATGGATTCTGGTTACTGCACTTGTTAGAGGTTTTTCCCCTAAATTTAGCATCTAGATTTATCCACTATTTTGTTACCAGAACCCAGTAATAATTTTTTTCTGCCAAAAATTCTCCGTTTTTTGCGAAGGATTACATAACTTTCTCTCTATCGCGGTAGCGGTGGGATGAAAGTAAAAAATAGATTCGATTTTCACAAAAAAATGCAAAGTTTGATTGTGCTGTTTTGCCTTTTCTCATTCTGCGCTTTTTATTTGAATTCTCAAACTCAGTGCGTCACTGTTTACAACTCACCTGACGTGAAGCGCGAGTAAGACTCTAAAGAAAATATTGCTATTTCTGTGTGTTTTCCGTTATTTTATTGCGTTTTGCGTTAATTTTTTATATTGGTCTGTAAATAACTGCCGTTTATCCGTTTGCACACGACAAAGTAAACTAAGTTATTACTATTCCTCGCCTACGATGCTGTAACTACCTGCTTTACCCTGCAATGTACTTCATTATCCACGCCGCTCTTAATGAAACCGGTTTGCAGACGTATATGTCAGATAATGCATGCAATTAAGACTACAAGATTAAGTTAGGCGACCTTTCGCACATATGTGTAGCTATCATAATCTGCTTCCACCTACATGTCATCCGCGTGCATGGGACAGCCCCTCACCCTATTCGAGATAACGAGATTCCGAAACACAGGGCAACCTAATAATAATTAGGTCTTAATTACGTGCATAACTGACCAACACTCACATATGATCCTGTCTAATTATTAATATAAATGGCCGAGTCATAGTACTACGTTAAACTACATCGTTCGTCAACTGATCCTTCACCTCATCACTGCCAGTTATTTGATTTCTCTTTTCATTTTACTAACTTCTCTAGAGTACCCGTCAACGCACGTTGCAGACAATGCACGTTGTAGACCTCTGAGTTGCCTTTATAGACGCTATTATCCACCAATTCCCACGTATTTTATCCTCCCATGTGCTTACCTCCTTAGCTCGTGGCATATTATTTTTTCTACGAACTTCTACGACCCACCTGCCTACAATACCGCTGGTATACGTTCTTAGAACTTGTGCGGCGCTTTGCAACTCAATGGGTCTGCCCTCTCTGCAATTTAAGAAGAACTTTCATAATGCGTTTTTTGTCTGCTGCTATCGTGGGACGACCCGTGGGATAGTGGTAAGACCGCTTTCCCTTCGTATTGGACTTTCCAAGTTCAAATGATCCACGTGGAATATTCGGTGGAAAAGGAGGATTTGTAGCAGGCTTTCTCATCAATCTCCCTTTTCGTCGGCATTCACCATTGATCGATCTTCGTTCAAATCAAGTCACCATCGTTATTACCCATCCACTTAAACCATTTATGTCAGGTATGGCCAAGAAGGCTAGACGATGACCATCATAACAAAGAACAAACATCTCAAATTGCACCTTTCACGAGAGCCACGACCAGGGGCGTCCAGAAGGGGGCAGCAGGGGCAACTTTCCGCAGGTCTCGAGTGAATTGGTGTTGCGGCGGTGTCCGCCACATCGAAACGCGCGCCAGAAAGTTGGCGCGGCGTGACGTCTGCGAGGTTTAGCGGAGCAGCAGACCAGCGAGTGAGCCGGCCAACCAGGAGCGAGCAGCAGGCGCGCGAAGCCTCTTCTAGGAAGCGAGACTTCTAGGAAGGACTATATGGTCGGTGGCCGTCGGTGGAGCGGCAGAACTAAGTGAACTGTGAATTAGAGTACCTCGCGAGTTGTATAGTGCAGTTAGTGTTGACCCAGCAGTGCGATATTGGTTTATTCTTATTTGAATATTGTGACTCGGCGTGAACTTGGACATCTTCTGCACGACTGGAACTTTGGCTTTGGAATTTCGGTATACTCTATTTGGCTCACAGAATTTTGGATGTTTTGTTGTAAGTCGGATTGACTGAGAATAAAGCAAAAAACTTTGTTATTGTTATCCTGTTATTTTCAATACATAACATTTGGGCTCCGTTTGTTTCATTCAAATGGAACAAAAAATATATTTATCTCTCTGCCGAATGGAAAGCAATGAGTTATTTCTTATGCATGAATAAGAGAATCGTGTTTATGAATTGAGGGAAGAGGCAATTTTTTATTTGAAATAAGGCCCCCCTTGGATCAACTGCCCGCGGCCCATGGTTTTCTCTGGGCACTCCTGGCCATGGCCACTTACACATAACCTTCTCCCACCACCCCAATGACTTCACTATTTCCTACCCCTTCCGATTTGTGACTCTTTCTACGAATCCCTCACTTTTTCCTTATCTCTGTTCTGCGGCTATTAACACTCTTTCACACACCCTACCCTACATTAATTTCGCCCTAATACACACGCTATTCCTTCCGTACCATCTCCTCCTCGATGCATTTTCCAATTAGCAACTCACACACAAATCAACTTATCTTTGATGTGAATTCCCAGCGTAACATTCCGGCGCTTTCATTTTCCTTCCTTTTTCCCTCCGTCACTCAACTTCACGCCAGCCATCTCTGCAACCCTTACTCTTTTCTTCCTTCCCTTTTTCACAATATTCTACCTTCTACGTTCCTTCTTTCTCATCGCCGCCTCCAACTCACGATACATCGGTACCCTTACAAGTGAGCTAACACCCCGCCAGACACCTGTTCTTTGCCTGCAGAACATTTATTAAGCACGTCTTGTGTCTCCACGTGGCTGAGACTTCGCTAGTTCTTCCAAATACTTTATCTGTTTGCTTCGCTCATGGGGCGATCAGTGGCAAACATTGAGGAATTTGCGATGGGCAAAGCTGATTTAGTGCAGTGTTACGCATCTAATGTACTACCGTTCGGAAATAGTGCATGCTCCCATAGGCGCCTGCGACCGTGTGTCAGTTTCCGCTCCGTTCCACTTACCTAACGTCGTAATCCGTTCACTTTGCTCTTGAGGTAATGTCACATAAAACTCTTTAAGTTCTAACAAAATTAAAATCTATTGTTCGTAAGTTCTGGATGGCTCATCAATTGGAAAACTGTTACCTGCTCTGCTTGTGTAAATATTTTGTTCTCTATTCTTGACTCATCGATTAATTATATCAAACATCTTCACCAACGCTTCGTCAACCTTCTAAACTCTTGAAGGCGATATTAATTGGGTATTTTAACAAGTATTTCACTTTAAATATCACGACCTCCTTTTCAGCCGTCCATTTTTTTCGGACTCTAGCTAGCCTCCCTCAAACAAACTTCCCTCCATAACAACTTATTACATTACTCAACTGTTCGTTCTCTTATGAGTTGTTACTCTCGTACCAAGTTCTATATTTTCATTTCGTAACAGCAGGTTTGATCCGAGATCCTCCGTTTTATCTGTCACTCTTTCAATCATTGCTCAATCATAATTTATGTCGTATATTCAAATTTACCTATACTTCAAAGTTAGGTTAACAACCTCAACCCTCGAGTCATGGCAAGGGGTTATAATTTGTTAACATTTTCTGTACTTTGAGTTGTGACCACAGAAATACAGATGACCACGATTTTAGAAGAATTAATTAACCATTCACAATGTTATTTCG
This sequence comes from Teleogryllus occipitalis, assembly GCA_011170035.1. Classification (NCBI taxonomy): domain Eukaryota; kingdom Metazoa; phylum Arthropoda; class Insecta; order Orthoptera; family Gryllidae; genus Teleogryllus; species Teleogryllus occipitalis. The sequence goes on along the minus strand of BLKR01004218.1, from coordinate 50,723 downwards.
AATGCACAATTGCTCTCTGCATCTACAGGTAGTAAAATAGCATTTCAACGTGAATATAGGCAGGACTAGTTGTAAGAGAACGCTTGAGTTTCCACGAAGCGATTAGGTATCACGACGTATTCGAATTTGTTTGTAAACATCCGAAAAGCGTTCAAATACCAAACTAACACCAAGGGGAATAGAGAAAGTGTCCTTACCTAATCAAATATAGAGCACAACTGGTGGTGCTAAAACAACACGTACATTCTAGTCCGTGCTTTTACGAAAAAAATAGGCGAAAAGTACCCAAATTTTCAAAAAGTATCGTGACCGTATACCAAAATCTATCTTCAAGGAACAGATTTCATTAAGGAAAAATTATTATCTTTAATATTTTTGTTCTAGGAAGACGGAGAGAAAATTTCGGACTTTTGCAATTTTCGAAAAATCAGGGTTTTTAACGAGCATGTCACCTGCACCATTCTCTTATTCTTCCTTTGCAATATCCAACAACAAAATTTAATAAAAAACAATGGAGTCATTATTTTTGAAAATTTTACAAATGATCTAGGTGCTATATTTAATTACCTCCAAAATTAAAATATCGATTTTAAATCCAAGGGACCACGGCATCAGCCAGATTGATTGGGGAATATCAATTTTGAATAAAATCGTCTGAACGAATTAGCCACTAGCGTTGTTGACAGACAGACAGACGTTTTGCCATCATTCAATTTTTCGGTATCAAGGACTTACAGAACATGGATTATGGATACACCACACGTTAGAAATTTTCTTTTCTAAATTTAAAAACTGGATATATGCATTTTTTCGTTACTAGGGGCCAGTGATAACTGTTTTCTGCCGGAAATTTGCTGGATTTTCGAGCAGCGTTGCACAACTTTTTCTCTACTCCGTAGCGAGATAGTAAAAAGACGATGGGGTTTGTCGTTGACCTCCCCCCATTTCCCATTGGTACGCGACTGGTGTCGATACCATCCTGAACAGCTGATAAGCTTCGAGCTTGTATAGTGGCTTTATAAAGAGTAGATATAATTCATTCTGATGTATCCAAAACCAGTCTGACGGTGTCTATTATAACTAAAAGAGTCTTGGGAATCTGGTCAATTCCCAGGTGTCTTCCTTCGGAAACTTAAAACCTCATGGTACTGAACAAACAGCTAGTAGAGTGATGACTTCAATACACATTCCTTAAAAATTCTGTCTATTGTCTACTCGGAGTTCTCCCATTACACCTCTGAGATTCCGTCACCATTCCATCGACCCTCTCCAAGCACCAATCCCTCACGTTTCACCTTAACTGCCGTATGTTCCCGAGTCAACAGCACCTCTTCCTACCCTTCCAATCAACACCGTCCTCCTTTCGCCGCTCCCAACCTCCCCATCCCTGCCACTTCACCGCACCGATCCTCAACCGTACCGCTTGCGTTAACAGCCCCCACCCACCAGGCGCCCGCCCGGTCTCCCACACGCATTGCACGCGCCACACGCCCCCTTCTTCCCCCCCCCTCCCCCCCTCCTCCTCGCGTGGCGCAAACCCAATTCTGCGCGCACGTGCGCGGGCTGGCCCAATATTTGCGCGGGGGCGGCGCGGCGGTGCCGCCAGCAGTTTCGGTACAATGGACCGGCAAAAAGCAACGGGGACGGGATGAATTAAAGATGAACGTTCCGGAACGCACGGTAGATGGGACGCCGCCTCCCCCTCCCCCCCACCGTCAACGCGGTGCGCTTGGTTGTGCGGTGCGCAAGTAACCTTGGCCGCTTTCAGCGGGGCTGCGTCGCTGGTTGGGCGGGTGGCTGGCGCCGGCATCGGGGTCGTTGGCGCTGTCGGTTCCATCACTCGCGTGGCCGATGTGGGTTGTGGCTGGAAGTGCGTTTCATTGTTTGTGCCGCGTCTGCCGATGGTGATTCTAGCCGCGGTGTGCGCCGTGGTAATGCCGCTGATATTGTTCAATGTGAGGCCCTGTGGATTTCGTCGTTGGTGAAGCTTTAATTGTCGCGAAAGGTTTTCGAGGAACGGACTGTGCTGTTATGTTGGGGTTTATTGATGTGAGTTTCAGTGCACTAGTAATGCGTTCGGAAGAATTTCATTGTTCTAATGTGTTCTGAAGAATTTCATTCATATTCTCGTGAGACCGTTGCACTCGGCCAGATGTCTTTCTATAATGAGTTTTGTGAAATGTACTTATTGAAACGCACGTATTGTTTGCAGTCGGTAATTTTTTTCGTAAAATTGTTTGCCCTGCACACTAAGGGAATACTAACATAAGTGTTTCGGCCTCTGGGCGTGCCTGCGATGATAATACAAAGGGGCGTTGCCAATTTATAAGTGACGGGCCGTCTGACACTCATGGAAGTGCGCTTCACTGGGACACTCACAGTCAATCACTTTTGTCACTCATTTGTTCGTTGCTCATTTAGTCTTTTCGAGGAAAATAACTTTACCCACGGCCGGACGCAAACATAGCAGCAGCTTCCTATGTGAGCTTCGTGGTTCTCTCAGGAGTTGCTTTCGTCGGTATTGGCAAATGTTTATTGGTTCTTGCGTAAAATTATTTGATTCTGTGAAAATAGAACGTGTTATATTTCACAATGTTTTAAAATAAAACTCCGAAGCTTTTAAAAACAAGCTTTTTATAAAATTTACGTTGTGTGAAATGTTTTATAAAACAAGTTAACAGAAAATATCTCCGTTTGCAAAAGGCATTAATACACCATCGTATTTGGGCGTGCCTTTATATTCTTGGACCCTGTTCTATTTTCAATGATCTTTATCCGATAATCACATTTTAGTTTAGACGAATTACTTCTTTTGTTCCATTATTTGCATTATTCGCACCTAATATTCCTTCGTTGGCAACTTGGAGGTATTTAACCTTCAATTGCGATATTATCCAATTTTCCACCCACTGTTATACCACAACTAATACGTAACTGTAGTTTGAACATAAACAGTAAAATTCAATCAGATACATTTAAAGGTCATAGTATCACAGTATACTTAGTACTGAACGCGTCATTAGAACGCCACACTTCAAGAATAGCAGATTTCTTGTAGAATGACTCCTTTCTGTTCTATTGAATGATTATTTGGCTTTGCCATAATTTTATGTATTGCAGTCATCAAAGTAAATTTTCTGAGACCATTTCTTTTTTCAGTAAATCTTCCTATACGCGTAATTTTGAACACTGATATCAGAATCGTGTTTCTTTACCATATTTATTGTCAACCTGCACACCACCGACAAAGAAACAACCAATGAACCAAGCCGTCACGAATGAATCAATCCAACAGACAATTAACAAACTAACAACCAAAGTACTTATACATAAATTAGTGAATCATATAACAAACCAACCAATCAACCAACTTCCCAATCAAGCAGCTGGCCAACTTTGAGCCTCACTCACCAGTGCTGACCTGCGCATGCGCGCACAGAAGCCACCGCCGCCGAGCAGTTCCTCGAACGCGCCCCGGTAATCGCGCGGGGACGCGCCAGGGCGCCCCGCTAACCGGGAAAATTCCGCTCTCCGGGCGAGTGCAATTTGCGGGATGGTTTATTCATATTGTTGACACGATACCTGCGCGGTGCGGGGCGGGGCGGGGCGGGGCGGGGCGGGGCGGGGTGGGGCCTGCGTGCGCTGCAGCGCCGAGATTCATCTGCGGCGCGCGGAGGGGGAGGGGCGCGGGCGGAATTGAATGGGGCTTCCGCGCGATGGAGTTCAGTGGCATTGGGTTAATGCGAGGAAAGATGCCGTGCCAGGAGACGGATGGGGAGGAGACGTGCGTGGAAGGGAGAGATCGATGGAGAGGGAGAGAGTAAGAGGAGGAGAACCACGACGACGACGTCGACGAGAAGAGGTGTGAGAGAAATTAATGGAATAGGAATGAAGAACGTGCGTGCGAGGAGCCGGGGAAAGGGATATCAAGGGAAGGATAATATGGAGAAAAATATGTGATTCATTTCAATGGTTTGGGCGGAAATATTGTGAAATTTGATGTTGTAGGAATACAGACAGAAATAATCTTCCACACATGTGTTTATGACAATGTTACTTTCTTTTAAATTAAGAAAGAAATGTATTCTAAGTATATGTAATTTATTGGTTTCTTTTCATCAGGCGATCATCATCAAAGCTTGCAGCGTTTGGGCAGAAAACTAAATTCTTCCTGCCCAGAATTCCGTTTTTCGCGCAGAAAATGGAAACATTTATGATAATCACTAAGTGATTGCAAATATATTAAGCCAATAAATTGCAGATACCTAGATAACACTTGTTTCTTTCTCTTCAGTGATGTAGCAAATAATATTTTTCAAATCTTAACTAGGCATGTTCGTATTTCATCTTCAATGACATTATACAGTCAAGTAATTCAATAAAATACTTAAAATATCTAAAAAATACTTAATGTGGTCACACGTCATGATGAATAAACTGGCGTTTAAAATGTTTCCTATAAATGTTAGTTAATTTTGTTCAGATTATTTGGACATAAAACTATTATTGATGAAGAAGTAAATCCCTGAAATATAAATGGTTGTCATTTCAGTATATTATTCATTATATTGTGGACGATTTTTTCTCTCTCCAAGTCTTCTGATCTATGACTGGTGTGCGTTGGGTATGAATGAAAGTGTTGACGGGACGGAACACGGATAGGTGCAGAGCGACAGAAAAGGGGGAATGCGGCGGAGAAGGGTGGAAACATCGGTGGAGATGGTGAACGAACTTAGCAGAAAGCGACACTGTCAGAAAGAAATTTCGTGTGTGAACTTCAGGGCGCCAAGTCAAGCTGATTTTTAGAGAATATATGTAGATGTATCTCTATTTAACGCAGGAGTACACAAATGGATAGAGATGACTAGGGTAGATAGGGGAAGGCCACGCTAACCGGACAGCTATACATAAAGCAGGTTGAATTTAGTACAGAGAGGATCTGGCAGCTGCGTTGCCCATCTCCGACACCTGATGGGGAAAAGGAAGCATGTAATCACATTTTGCTGAGAAATAATTAATTCAAAAAGAGCTAATTTCACAAGAGAGAAAAATGTAATTTTTGAAAACTATTATTAGAAAGTCAGTATAAAAGCAACATTGTTAATGGTCATTGTTTTACAATTGTAGAATTATATTACAATTATTCAGTGTCATTTAATAAAAAATCAACTGGAGTTTTCTAACCTCACTTTATAAACATTTTAAACGCATACTTTTTTTATGTTATCCTGCGGGAGTGAAGAGGTGGTTAAAACTTGCAAGTATTTAGATTTATTTTATCAAATGGCCCCACTAAGATTCGTTATGTAGTATAGAAACCGAGCAACTTCGTGAATTTTAAAGAAAGGTGATAAGAGGCATCATCTCAACGACCGACTCTAAGAAGAGTTGGGGCAAGACAAGGAGGAAAGGATCGGGTGCAGTTCGTGGCTCGTGGATTGGTGATGTATTGTTACCATTCCAAATATTTGAACAAAATGCGTTATAATTTCCAATATTTTTATTTGTTATATGAGTAACTCAAATTTAGAATACTTGGCCGATATCATTAGATCCGCTGTTCGGAAATCCAGAAATTTGCCTACCCGTGTACTAGTGGAGGAGTATACCAATATCTTCTTAAGAATTTACTGTAACAGATGTCCTTTTTACATTAAACCCTCTTGAATTTCGAAAATCAAACAAGTTGTACACCTCCAATATTAAAGATAAAGACTTGTTTCTTGATGCAATGTATTCCTCAATATTATTCATTTAAATATACTTTTTTTAAATAGTAGTCGATTTGAAATTAGATACTTCTTTCTTCATCCAATTTTGTTTTCAATATTAGGACTTATATAGTCTAATGATGCTTGTTTCAAAATATATAATAGTTATCGGGTTTTCTCGAATTTAAATGAAGTATCCCTTCAGGGTTACGAGCTGGATGGAGAGGGAAAGATTGTCATCCAATCGGGAGCTTCAATACCAAAACTGTAAGTTGTAATGAAGGTTCCGATTGGATGACAATCTTTCCCTTTCCTTCCAGCTCGTATTCCTCAAGAAACACTTCTCTTAAATTGGAGTATAACTTTTAGTTATATTGTTTGCAGGTTTGATTCGTGGCTGATTTGTGGAGATAGAATGGTATGAATACGAATATACTAATATGAGTATTAATATATAATCGTGACCAATAATATGTAATGTAATGAAATGACAAAGGCTCGAATTGTGATGACATAAAAAAATCGTTAAAAAGAACCTACAAAGTGACTTAAAAATAGATGAAAATTATTTTAAAATAATGGGAAAATGTCTTACTTTTTTTTAAAAAATCGCAAAATTATGTATGAAAGTATTTATTCAATGAATTTCACAATTTTAAATACAACTTACTTATATAACATTATATTTAATATAAATTATTTTAGGAGGAAATGTAATTCTTAGCTCCGATCTTCCCACCTTCAGGTTTGAAAGGTCCAGGAAGTTACCGAAGATCCCTGTAATTTTGAGAGTTCAGAAAAGAGAGTCAACTGCAGTAGTGAATTTTGCCATCAACTTATGATACAATAGAAACATTGTTTTAGTGTGTCATTGTAAATTCATGACACATTTACTAACAAAAAACACGAAAAGAAATAAAATGCGTGGAAATGAAAATGACGCAAAAGTAAAATTAACCCAATAACTGTATATTTTTATGACCTGTTTGTGATGGTAAACATTCATTTACAGGTTAGCTACGTCTAGAATGCACCAATGAAAAGATGACAAGCCATCAGAATCCGAAGATGGTAATGACTGTTGTAGAACCAAGAGTGTTCTTCCTTTCTGCTTCCAGAATCGACCCTGATTCGCCGTTCTTCGTGATAATCACGGTTGGAGACAGGTGAAGACCTGCTGTACACAGCACATTCGGGCTGCTGCTGCTGCAGCGGCGCGCGAAGTGGGCGGGGCGGGAGGCGTGCTCTCTGTAATAGATGTGACAACGGGAGGGGATCGATCTCGGGACCGGGGCCCCGCCCCCCTGCGCTCCGACCCGCGATGGCGGAGCTCGAATATTTTATCGCGCGCTTCCACCATTTATCATCCCGCGCGGCGTCGACCCCTCCCGCCCTCCACCCCCCCACCCCCAACTCTCACCCCACCGCTTGACGCGTCTTTGTTCCTCACTCGTCATCACCCGCCCCCCCTCCGCGTCGAGGCGCAGTGGACGCGTGTTCTGTTCCTCGATGGTATGGCGCCCAACGTGGGTGTTAGGAATTGTGATGATTTCCATATTCTTTGAACACCATGTAGTAATAGGAACTTTTTTTGTATTTGATCATTCTGACTAATTGAGTTCAGTATCCCAATTTACAAGACGATCTAATCAAAGAGTTTCAAATCATTTTGTATATATTTAGATATTTGTTTAGGACCTCTGAAATTAATGAGTTCATTCAAGTCCACGAAGTATGATGTACATTCTACGAGCCGCGAACCTCACGAGTACGATCAACGTATGAGGTACACGGTAACGGTAAACGGTTGGAGCAAAAATGTTGGAATGAGATACTGGGCGAACATGAGGACTCCGAGAAAACATACCGAAATTTCCATTTGTTCATCACAAATTCCACATGAATTAGTCTGGAATTGAACCCAGTCCCGGGCAATGGAAGAAATATGGGCTTTTTATTACACCATGAGAAATGATATGTTTGTAACTTGCGCTTGCCCGTGTACATTATATATGAACTTTCTAATACTGAAAATGGAGGTTTTACCACCTTCATTAAACCAGTTGTGAATATGCAGGGGTTGATAAAGAACATATTAGTAAATCAACATTTAATATTATACCATTTTTAATAAAACAACGAATATTTTAAATATATTCTGATTTTATGAAACTATTACATGGAAGTAGCAGTAATCAGTTTACTCTACCCATGAATACCAATTTTAGAATACGGTAGTGACGTGCACAATTAAATACACTGACTAAATAAATCAATCGTTTTATTTAAATACTATACCGTATTGAGAAACAACGACATTTTTAATCAAAATTATAAAATCTCTGTTCATGAGATGAATTCCTCAGGTGTTTACAAAATGTGAGGTTTATGTAAGTGGTATTTATACAGTATACTAGTAATCAGTGCGTACGTCAGTCTGTGCGCTCTGTGCTCGCAATGAATCTAGAGCAACTCTTGGTTTCGTCATAACAGTAACTTCATATTGCTTATTTTCCTTCAAATTGTTTATTCTCCTTCTGGAATGTCAGGTGATGTCTATTTTACTAAATATTTTTTTGTATTCAATTTAGTACTATTTTGTATGTGGGTATCAAACACGAAAGTAGTGTAGTGTTAGTTTTCACGAATGATCTTGATTCATGGAGCAAATCCCTTTTTCCCTTTTAAGTTTCAGCAGTTTAAATGTAGTTTTCTTCAGATTTTCAACATCGCATAGAGACTTTACTATTCTTAGTATCAATCAAGTCAATAAATAAAATAGTTTCAAGCAAGAAAATACGAGCTGGAAAATCATGTAAACGTCGTCATTTTTCAGAATTTTCTGAAAAGTGCGTAACAACACAAAATGTTAACCCTAAAAACAATCATTGCCACGGCACAGTATCTGCCCAAATTCCTCTTTGTCGTAATTGCATCAGTCTCTCTCGGAATTGCATTCACTGCCACTGTGCTTTTGCTCACCGCTACAGGGTGGCTTCCGCCGTACGAGGAGACACGTAGCCCCTACGTGTGGCGGGCGTAAGTAAATTAAACCGCTATATGGCAAAATTACGAGCCGGGTACTTTTTATTCTTTGCCGTCTTTTCCTTTCGGGATGACAGCGCGTAAGCTCTTGCGAGTTTCACGGTGAATCCAAAGAGATAAGCGTTTTACGTTTATTGCTGCGGGAAATGACCCGGTATTACTCGAAACGACCATCTTTTCCCCTCAAGTCACGACGTTAATAGTTACTTTGCTTACGCCACATGGATAATGAAACGAGTAGAACTGTGAGTATTTCAAAAAAGTTTGTACGTAATTTTGATTTAATATCTATTATTTTTTCTGGTCGGTTCATTTCTAGTTAGAGTTAATTAACCGCCGTTTTTGCATTTCTTTGTCTTGTTACATATACTTTGTTTCAGTTTTGTTTCCTAAGGAATCCATAATTACCAAATCCCATTTTTTTGGTCTTTCTATAGATCTTTTTTCTCGCATATCCTTATTTTTATTATTTTTGTGGATGTAATCTTTAATTTTCTGCGGAACACGGTTTCTTCTCAGTTGAGACTGTCTAAATTCAACGTTTTTAATGGTAACGCTACATTTGCGTACTTATCTTCTGGAAAAAGGCGTCGAAAAAAGTCTCTTATGTAAAATAAAAAATTCTTCCATAAGCTAATGATCACATGCGGAAAATATGAGAGAGATTATGGAAACGATTCAGCATTGGAAGTTAGTACGTTTCCACAAATGACTTCCATTATACTTTTAAGAAGTCATCATTATATTTATTTGCGTATTTTGATTGTGTTTTATTCCATTTTCATATTTTCCTTTAAAGAAATGAGAAAGCTTTTCCATGTTCATCAATTCTCATTACTATGCAAAACTTCTTGATTTAAGAGAAAGTCCTAAACTTCGGTGAACTGATTAATTTAATAGTTACGAGTTCTCCAACATTGAGTACACAGCCTCCTCTTCAATCCATCTAATATTGCTATTTTACGTCTTCCCTTTTTACGTGGACTCGAGGATTCTGAAAAGTTCTGTCCCTCCGGAAGGTTTACTAATAATGTTGACTCGAGCTCATTTAAACGACGGAAGAAGAAACCGAAAGCAAATGTTTGTTTTGGAGAATTAAACACTTTCCCTGTCGCATGAAGCGTTTGGTGTAATATTAGCAGTGGGATAAAAATTCTTAAGCGAGTCCACAGAACGTCGATGAATGACAACGTTGAAAAGAATTTTCTTGCCTTCTTCTGTTTTTCCTCGCGATCGTAAGAATACTTTCAAGAGGGATCGTTTCTTTTGTGAACAAACATTAGAGCATTTTACGTTGATCTCGAAAGAATGAAACGAAGTGCAAATGTTTAATTCGTGTAACACAGTTACGAAGGTGACCTCTTCCTCCTCGGACCAGGAGAGGTGGCTCAGTGCATCAAGTGAAATTGAGGGGAAACCCCAGTAGCCAATGGTAGGCCGGCGCCGGATCTCGCCATCCAGCGAGGGAAGATAACCGACACCTCCCAATGAAAAACATACACTACATTTACGGGAGTAATGATCTCGGTTGACGTGTCCGGAATCACTATCAACCAATCAACCAACAAACCTTCCCCCCTCCCCTCGGTTTTCCATTGCGTAGTCAAGGGATGAAGAGTTGAACACATTAACATCCTGGAACCAGTTAACACAGAGTACTTGCTATTGATTACTCTGTAAGCGAGTTCGGTGGAGTTTCATTGCTTCGGGATTTCTTTGTTTCCGTTTCGTTACACTGAGCACATGGTCTTCATTAACTGCATGTTAAAGGAGGTGAATATCGTTAGCATTTGTTGTTTAAATGTTGAAAATGTGTTCTTGGATTTTGTATGTTTTACATTTCATGATGAGAATACATTGTTCATTTACGATTTTGTTTCAAAAAGATTAATTAAACAAGAAATATCTTTATTTATTTGTTTTTGTTTGTGTCCATTCTGAAAACTTTCAAAAAATCAAAAGTTTTCTTTTAAGTCAGTGATTGAGTGAAAATATGTTGTCAAAATTTAAATTTTGTGAACAAAAACCTTTCAAATATTATTTATTCGTATGAGAATAAGTACCGAAACATTAAAAATTCAATATTAGCAAATGTATATACGAATATATATATATATATATATTAAAGTAAGTTCTGAACACAAGTTTAAGCATATTTCGTCTAATAAACTACTTGGATATTTCGCAATAATTATACTGGGTGCTACAACAATGTATACAAATTTGTAGTAAACACTAAAACGAATGCACAGAACTGTTGCAGTCATTTTCAAAGTGTATTTAAAGTCAAGGTGACACAAAGGCGGGAAAATGGTTTTTATTTTTTTTAACTGCAGACCAGTTGTCGAAAAAATCTGAAAAAAAATTCACAATTTGTGTTTTAAGAGGCAGCTCTGAGATTTTTTTCGAGCCTGATAACTTCGTATTTATCATATTTTTCAGTCAGATAAAATAAAGTGAAGTTTGCGAAAAAATTAGAACAAAAAAACACGCTTTTGGCTGTATAGGGGTGGGGGTGGTGGGGCGGGGGCTAAGAAACCTTTCAAAAATATTATTGTTATGCTAGAATTATAATGTAACCACTCTTAAGTCATTTGGTTAAGGGTTACTTTTTACCATCTTACCCGGGGGTACCTTTAGTGAACACTGAATTATTTGAAACTATGCCGATACGAAAGTCACAGTTGTCAAAACAAAATACAAGTGCGACGAGATGGGCAGTCTATAAACATTTTGAATGGCCTACTTAGAGGCAAGAGTATCTTGCCAAATAACACACTCGCACCATTTAAAATAATGCTGCAAGGAGGTAAGGAAAAAACATTGCATAATTATCTAGGTAGTAGAACAGCTTTTCATTATGTCTTAATTTGATTATTTACGCACCTCTTATGTTCAAATTGGTAAAATGGAAAATGTTTGTATATTTTGAGTCAATCCTGTTGAACTCATTTTTCAATATGTGCAGGAGGTCAGTTGGTGTGTCAGTATTGTTCTTATGTTGCAATGGTTTGATGCATTTATTTACCTAAACAAATAGGGTTTATACATGTTACTAGCATATAGGACTTTAAACCAACACACATACACACACATATGTGTGTGTGTGTGTTTTCTAAGACATCTTCGACGTGTGTCTACGCTCGTTCTATCATTTCAAACCACATCGTTTGTCCGATAAATACTTGACGAACTGACCCGAGCACAGAGCACAGATTTTATCGCGGAAGCCAACGTGAACCGGTTTATCGAATCAATTAATACCCCAGGTACATTTCAAAGTTCGTAATCGGACTGATAATCTCCGCGTAGAAATGATCAAACTCTGTGCACCGCCGTACATCGTACTTTGACCACGCACGTCCACTTCGCGCAGGTCGATATATCGAAGTCCAACCGCCGCACCGTAACATTTACTAACATCGACTGCGACACGATTGATCCCCACGTTTCGTTTACCCGGCGCAAACACGAGGTCTCCGGAATCGCACAATTCGTCAGACCGCACGACAACCGGGCGTCCGCGGACACCGCATCGGCGGGAGCTAGACAAACGCTCATAAGCGACCGCCGCCGAATGCGAACATGTGACGGGATCGCGATCGTCCCGTCGGCCCGCTCCGCCACCTGGAATGCAATCTGGAGGCTTTGGAATGCCGCGCATATGCTGGCTGGCTGGCGCACGGGCGCGTTCGTGCGGTCGCGGGAGCGTGTATGTGACGTAAATAATCCCTCTGATTCCCTCGGCCAATTTCCGCGCAGGCGATTGAGCGAGAGTTCGCTTACAGCCGCACGCCGCGCTCCCGCTCAGCCGGCGGCGCCGCCCCCTCTCCGCGAATTCGGCGGCGGAGCGACGGGTAATGCCCGGTTTTTAACACCGCGCGGCGTGCCGGGGCAGCTGGTGGAAGGCCGGGAGCTGCCGCGCTGGGCACGAATTATACTGCGGAGAGTCAGGTGCAGGGCTTATGGGAGGGGAAAGTTGTGTTGCGAAATGCAGTCGCAGGATGGTAGTTTGATTATTGTTGATTATGTATGTTGACAATATTCATTGTCTGGAAGTTAAGATGTATGGAAGGTGAGTGGGTACAGATATAAATAGGTCAATTGTCGAGGTGAATCCCGGGTAAGTCTCGATTTTTACACAGTTCGGCGGGCGAGCCAGTGCAGCTGGTGGAAGGCCGGTAGCTGCCGGGTTGCCTGGATAATTGAGGGACGATTTGTACTGGGGGGATTCAGTTGCAAGGCTTACGGGAGGTGAAAGTTATGTTGCGACATGCAGAGATAGAGCGATGATACAGTTTGATTATTGTTGGTTAAATGTATGATAATTATGTATGTTGAAATTCTTTATTGTTAAAAGTCAAGGAAGATGAGTGGGTAGAGATATAATATGTCGATTGTCGAGGTGAATCCCAGATTACGCCTGGTTTTTACACAGTTCGGCGGGCGTGCGTGGGCAGATGGGGAAAGGCCGGTGGCTGCCGCGTTGCCTGGAGAGTGGGGGAACGAATGCTGCTGTGGAGTCAGTTGCAGGGTTTACGGAAGGTGAAAGATAGGCTACTAAATGCGGGAGCTGGATGATAGAGTTTGATGATTGGTGGTTAAAAGGATGGTAATTATGTATGTTTAGATTCATGTTCGGGAAGTCAAGACTTAGAATAGGTGAATGGGTAATGAAGAGCACATGTCTACTGTCGGTTGTGACGGAATTCCGGCCGAAGCCAAGTTTTTAACGCCGTGTCGTACCAGGGCAGCTGGTGAGGGGGGAGTTAGCCATTTGCCTGGCGTGGGATGAATTGCAGTGTGAGGAGACACAGGCAGGGCGTACTGGTGATACTGGTGACGGTTTTGAGGAGTGGTAGCTTGTGGTTCTGTTTTATAAATTATTGCTTTTGAATGGTTGATTATTGCAAACAATGTGGGTAATTTCAAGTGAAACAAAGTACCAGCGGGTTCTTCACTATATTAGAATGTATAATTCCTTTACCTTTCTGGCGTCCGATGTCTAGATTCTTAAGAATGTGTTTTTTGTAATTATTCAATGCCGTCGAAGTCTGTACATCACAGCACAATTTTAAGCTCATCTCCGAGACTCGAAGCTCTGTTGAGAGTCGGGATGTCGATATTGTCATTTGTGAACAGCGAGTGCATTGTAATTATGACGTTGTGCTGGCGAGCCTAAATGGCCTAATGGTTTCAATGGCCTAGGATTCAGGCGCGATCAAATCTCCGGATACGGTACGAAGACTATCGTAATTTGCACCTGAATTCCGTCAATTTCCAAATTTAAATATTTCTTTGAATCCAGAAAAATAGACTTTTTCTTGGACAACAATTAAAAATATTTCCATATATTTGATTCCTTATAATAATATGAAAATAACGAAATAATATAAATATAATATTAAAATTAATATAAGATTTATAACTTCTATTTTCTTTTCGTTGATCAGTTTTAGCAATTTCTTATTTTCGGGATCTAAAACAGAAATAACTTGAGTCAGTTCTTCTTAGAAAACTCCACCTCCGTGAAAGACTTCATTGACTTTTCAATATTAAAATCCAATACGAAACCAGTTGTCAAATCTGCTTTCTTGGTAAAAATTGACATAACTCTACTGTGACTATGAAACTTTTTCCTTATTCCAATTTCGTTCCCTTTAACTGAAAGCCACAAGGAAAATCATTACTGAAACCACTGTGTTCAGTGTCATGATGGCATTTTAGATTACTGACATTGAATGTTGACGACGTTATTTGACACAAAACACACATTGGCGTACAGTTCCTATCTACAAAAACAAATTTCATCTTCCATTCCGTATTAAAATCTCGATTTTTCCTCTTCTTTTATATAACAGAAAGGTCAGAAACTATCTTTCCCTCCAATATCTCATCACCCATTTTCAGAGCTCTTTGAAGGACCTTCGCGGTCGGAAAGGTCATTGACCACATTAGCTTTAAACAAGCATCTCGCTGCTACGGCAGGCCGCTAAATGACAGTTTGGAGTGAATTATATTAATTATATATTAAAAGCTGAATTACTTTTCCTCCTCGCTTGGTTTCAAGAGCCGTAGGCGACTCGCGAGCCCGGGTTGGGTCACGGTTCTTTTAACATAACTGAGATTGCACTATTGGAGGTACTGTTACACCAAGCTCTGCCCAAGTTGTGGTGAAAGTTAAAACAGTTGACCAAATTATTATTTGCTGATAAATTAATAAATTGTTATTAGTTAGTTAATAGGTGGATTGACTGTGACTGACCATTGATTCTATCCAGGTGCTATTCATACATATTTGTGTAAGAAAGAAATTGTGTAGGTGTTTAAGTGAGAGATAGGAGTAGTGTGATTTGAAAATGGTGAATTGGGGTCTGGATGATTGGTTTTTCAGTGGTTAAATTTTAACGTCTACTTCGGCGTGTGTAATTTGTCAGCTAGCTTCACGGATATTACAGAAAATCGCCAACACGCGAGTGGCTTCTGGCGATGTGACAGCGAGCGTTCTTGAGTTCGGTGAGGAAACTGCATAGCGGTGGCGCCAGCGGTGAGAGTTCCGTTGATTCTAAGCGGCGCGACCGACAGCGGGCGGATTGTGTGTGTTTGCGAATGGAGCGTGGCGGGCCACATCGCGCGCATTTGTGTTGTGCTCGTCTTCGCCACCGGCGCCACCAGCGCACCGCAAACCGCGAATGCACAGTGGATGACCGCTATTTGGCAAGGTTGGGTTCTTTTCATCTTCACCTTCATCATGGATAACATGCAAAAATATTGGAAGATACGTATTTTAAGAGTTAATGAATCATTAAGCCGTGCTGTCTTGCATTTGAAGTTTTTCGGATAGTTTATCATTTTTTTCACAGAAACAAGCACTTCATTACCAATAATGTACGATCACAAAGAACTTATTTTGTTCCACACCTAATACTTTTTCAGGCTTAAATACAATTGTAAATAAAACCTTGTTATTCAATAAATAGTGTATAGAATTGGTTACTAAGCAAATGGCTTTGTCACTAGAGTTTAGTGCATACGTTGAGTGTTTGACTACCGATTTATAAATATTGACTTACTTATTTCTCTTATTCACAATATAGAACCTTGGTCTAGAATTCCGACTGCCCACTTTCCACTCCTGGGTCAATAACCCGGTCGGTCCATCCATATGAATTTGTAGTGGACAAAGCATATTTACGGCAGATCTCCCGATCCCTTGCTTCTCATTTCAACAATGCACCATCACTAAACTTATGTAATCATCGCCCCTAATTAAAAACTCCTCATCTCAGGTATAGTTGAAAATGCTAGGAACTGAGAGTGATAATGAAGTTATTTGCGACCGCTGGGAGTGGCTTTCCGTCGCACTGCCCTCCTCCTGACTACCACCGCCCGCTTGCGCGCCTCCTTTCCGCTCAATGGACCGAGCACACACCAGCACGCCCGGGGACGCGCTGCAGGCCCCGGCCTCCATTAGCGGAGCTGCGCCGCGTCGTTGGGAGCGGGGGTGCAACGCCGGCGCCGCCACGCCCACAACCAGCTTACGCAGCATCGGAGGGGCGGGGCACCCGACTTAGCGCGGGAGAAGCAGGCGGCAAGCGGTGATTCGGTGGATTCGGTGGATTCGGTGGTATAACGGTGGGCGTACCGGACTGCTGTGCCCAAGTTTGCGAGTTCGAACCCGATCGAAACCGTGGCGAAAAAATCCTTCGTACGCCTGCCTTCGGATGGGAAGTAAAGCCGGCTGTCCCATGTAGTAGATTCACTGCATGTAAAAGATCCTCAAGCCTAAAAGAAGCCTCTAAGCAAAATTTAGATCCGCCTGTTTCGCCGCCCAAGATAATACCTCCTTTCTCCGCTAGGGGGCGAAAGGAGAGTAACGAAATTTGCTGGTTAGATGGAAGAGCGGGCCTGATGGCTCGAGTCTCGCCACGTAAAATAAGGCACTAACTAATATGAGCGAACACACGTGTCGCACCTCAACGATTTTTGGAGAGTTTGCAGTGAGCTTTTGCGGATATGGAAAACTTAAGTTGTTTGTTAACCTCTTGGTGGTTTGCTAAGAAATATCCCCCTTGGAATTAAAAGCCCTTGGAAAAAGCATTGAAAAATAAAAGAAAGGAAACACATACATGGCAGATGACGCAAGCCACACTCCGAACTTCTTGAACGCGAACGGGTGGAACCATCCATGTTTCAATGTCAGTCCCGTCTCTCCTGGCTCCTCCCCGGCTCGCTCCGTTACATCAGATGGGCGGTGCTCTCTACTTGGCGCAGGAGGAGCAAACGTGCCAGCGGCGATATGAGTGAAGCCAGAGAATGGGGCAAGGCCTTAAAGCCAATCCACACCAAGAAAATTAGAACAATTTGCTCCGAGAAAGTCTGTGCTATTCTGTAGCACCTCTGGTTATTTGCTGCAGATGATTTCCAGGAAAGCACTTTCCTACGTAGTTAAATGTGACATTTGACTCTCATTCTTTGAAATTGGTTGAAAGTTGAAAAGTAACTTGAAAAATATGTGCTGTTATTTATCAGGCTAGAAATGGAAGAAATATTGATTTCATTAATCCTTTACACCTTCATCCATTGATGATTAATTCGTTAGCCCTTCAAACTGAAATTACTTAAATTAGATTAACGTACTCTCGCTAAGGCGGACTGAGGTTTAAAATTGTCTCAGCTCGAAGGGTCCCGAGTTCGATACCGGTCTTGGAGATGGATGTTTTGTTGTGATGTGGGATGGTGGATCTCCTCGAATTACCATGTATCACCTCATCATCATGATCATCATCATCAGCAGCAGCAACAGCGTGGGTTAGGCTGGTCTTGCCTGTTCCGGCAAAGGTATCTAGAGAAGACCATCTCTTCTTTGGCCTTCCTACTTCTCTTTTTCCTTTTGGGACATAGTAATAGACCTGCTTGCGCATTCTCTCATTGTTCATTCTTTGTAAATGGGCTATTCAGATTTTTCTATAGGTATCTATCTTTTCTTGTAAGCTGTAATTCTCAATACCCGACACCAGGGCCAGTAAAATTTTATTATCTTAGATATATATCTATTTATCTATATATAGATCGGGGGTACTTCAAAATGTCTTTAACGCTTTATCTTGAATCACCTTCTTATCTAAAATGTGTTGCCCCGAATTTCAGTCTGTTCTCTCATATTTTGTTCCAAAATTATATAATCTCTAACTCCAGGTTTAAAGCCTCTTCGTTATATCTCCTTTAATAAAAATGATTAAACGTGGCAAACTGAATGGCATTTTTGGTGACCAATTGCTAGGAAGCGTGTCCACAAAGTGTGTGTAATTTTGCCTGCTACATGTAATTGTGTAAATTGGACGAAAATACGTGTTGATGTTGTGAAGAACGTATGCACATTTTAGTCATAATTAAAATATTTCAATATTGGGAACGCTTTTGCCTCGAATTACAGATAGAGTAATACACAAGGACAAACGGATCTAGTCTGCTGTTGAGACGCGCAGGCATATTTACTTTGTGACATTTATAATATTTCTCAGAACAAGAATAATTTCACGAAAGAGAATTAGCATTTTTTATGTAAATGCATAATTATTATTTCCACTTTTGATTTATTCTGTCACAACATTTTTGTATATTTTACGTACTCTTTATAATCTTAATATCTATAATTCCGCATGTATGCATGACCATATTCCTTTTCATAGTCATTTACTCATATTTTATTTTTTACTACTGGTAGTTTTGTAGTATTTGTTGTGAGTTTTTAGCACATAATCATGAAGGTTAATAAATTTTACCACATTTATATTTCATGCCGCAAATAAAGTACGATCAAATGAGTTCTAATGAATAAAACATGTAATTTGAAAATGTTTTTAAATTTAGTATTTTAAGTATAGTAATAATAAGTAATGAATACATAATAAATAATGAATACTGTATTCGTTACTTATTGTTCTTCAGTACTTCTACCATTATTTTAAAATAGTTCTGCCATTTCAGTATTGAACTTTCCTCGATCTTCACAAGCTTATGTGCATAGAAAATCTTACGACAGGAAAATCGTACCGCAGGCTTTGACTGGACAAGAAATTAATTAGCTGGCACATTTTCGTAATGTTCATCTTCCGTTGACATCTGACCTGAATCCTCGTAAGTTAGTGCTTCTTTAATAAATTCTGGGATATTTTCACTGTTCCACGCAAGCTGTATTGAAAAATGTAGAGGCCTCAGTAAACCTGATTGATTACGAGAAAACTCATTCGAAAATTTCTAATAATAAAAAGTGAACATAGCACATTCTGTACGTATTGAAGCATTGAAATGACGTGTTCATAAAAATGTTTTTATTGAGATTATCTTTAAGAATTCGGTCAAATTAATGAAAAATAAAAGATGAGTTTCCATTTCACGTGACGTCCAGTTGACCGTGATGAATATCCATTGTGGAAAAACACACTGCGCGGCCCCGGAGCTGGTGTAGTTTACAGACGAACAGGCAGACGGAGTGACTGTCGGACAGGTCAGATGGACAGGCGATGGACAGAGAGTCGCGTTTGAAAGAGAGAAAAAAAAATAGAATTGGACACCTCATAATAAGTATTTCCGACAAAAGTTTGATATGTGTTGCTTGATTACGTAGCATTTTGGGTTCGAAAATGTAAAAACTAAAGCAAAAGTTTGATCCCAGCATATTTTTGATGATTTTTAATTTTTTTTTTCGCTTTCTACTTACGCAGCATAGAGAACCTATTCTATTGCTGCAGTGGAAAACAGGTTTTGAAGTAAAAACTTGTATTATGAGCCTCTAATAGAGAAAAAATGGATAATTCTTTCTCTTATATTTAGAAAATAACTTCATCTATATATTGTTTAGTCAGATTCCACGTTTTATGGGTCGTTAATATTTGAAAATTGGTTTATGACGAAACGCTTGTTTGTTGTCCGACCGTCCGTCTCTTTGTTCGTTTGTGATTATTGCTAGCGGATAAACCGTTCCCAGAATGTTCATTAGAATTGATATTTCATTATAAAACTGACTGATTTGTGTTATAAGTAATTTGAAACTAAATATTTTGATTTTTGAGGGTTCTTTACATGAAGCTCCTAAGATATTTTCAAAATTTCCCCCAAAATCCCTCATTTTTTCTTTAATTTTCCCCTTCGAATAGAGAAAAGCTTATATTAGAACAGTTTACCTACAGACATTTTCAAAGCTTTTCCTCTAAGTGTCCAAAGTTTAATAAATAAGTTAGAACAAGATGAGAGTAGTAGATATTAAATGAGTAAGTGCTGTGAAGTGCGGTGAAGTGCTGTGAAGTGCTGGTCAGTGTAATTCAAAGCAAAAACAGTGTAGTGCAGTGTAGTGTAGTGAAGAGTAGTGAACGCGATCAATAAATTTAAAAAATTATTTAATGTAGCCAATATTTATGTAACTTGTATTAAATTTTAGTATCACCAACATATAAATATTGGATATCATGGCAGAGTTGAAATAATTGTTATATTACTTAAGATTAGTGATAGTATAATTATTGCATCCTCGACTTGTACTGTACTCCTTTTTTATTATTTTTATTATTATTAATATTATTATTATTGTAATTATTGTTATTTAACTGCCACCGAGTCATACCTAAATGCAGTTCAAATGTTTGTATGTATGTATATACATGGCGGAGATTCGATTTTCATTGAACCCTTTGAATTTTCTAAAATTAAAAAGTTGAACATTTTTTCTGTCTTCCTACATCTACCAAATTGATAAAGATTTTTCAAATAAAATCTGCTCTTCAAAAATAGATTTTTAAATAAAATCATATTCAATGCTTTCAAAATTATTTTATCGGTTAGTGCGAAATGAAGTTCGCTTAGAGAAATTGGAAGACGCCTAGTTTCTTTGACCTCCCTGAATTTTCAAAAATTGCAAAAGTTAAAAAAATACAAGAAATTATATGTTGCAACTGAAAGTTCTCGCATCACTAGTTATACTAACATCGTTTCTCATAAAAAAAATCGGTTGACATTTTATTTATTCTAGAATGCGTATGGTACTTCGCTCTCACCATCTCTACCATCAAACACGCACACCATCACGCAATAAAAGAAATTACTTGTTCTTTATCGCCCTGTTCGGCAGCCTTGTTTGAATCCGCTAACCGTCCGGATGTTATCCCGAGACGCACCCTGCCTCCTATGGCCGACGGGCCGGTAGAAAAGTATCCAAACGAGCGGTCGTTGCCGCTGGCAACAAGGCCAGCGCTTCCCAGCGGCGCAGTAAGGGCACTCGGATTCGGCAGATCGCCGCGTGCGGCGCGGCGGCTCCATCACAGCGCTGCGTTTACTGCGTCTTCAAGTCGTTCGGCGCCGCTTTACGGGATTTCCCTGCTCGCGCGGCGGGCGAGGGCGGGCGAGGGCGGGCGAGAGCGGGCGAGGGCGGGCGAGGGCGGGCGAGGGCGGGCGAGGGCGGCGCGAGGGCGGGCGAGGGCGGGCGAGGGCGGGCGAGGGCGGGCGAGGGCGGGCGAGGCGCGAGGGCGGGCGAGGGCGGGCGCGAGGGCGGGCGAGGGCGGGCGAGGGCGGGCGAGGGCGGGCGAGGGCGGGGCGAGGGCGGGCGAGGGCGGCGCGAGGGCGGGCGAGGGCGCGCGAGGGCGGGCGAGGGCGGGCGAGGGCGGGCGAGGGCGGGCGAGGGCGGGCGAGGGCGGGCGAGGGCGGGCGAGGGCGGGCGAGGGCGGGCGAGAGGGCGGGCGAGGGCGGGCGAGGGCGGGCGAGGGCGGGCGAGGGCGGGCGAGGGCGGGCGAGGGCGGGCGAGGGCGGGCGAGGGCGGGCGAGGGCGGGCGAGGGCGGGCGAGGGCGGGCGAGGGCGGGCGAGGGCGGGCGAGGGCGGGCGCGGGCGGGCGAGGGCGGGCGAGGGCGGGGCGCGGGTGAGGGCGAGGGCGGGGGCGAGCAGGAGAAGAAGAAATGCTTTTGATATAAGTAAATCGTGTTAGTTGGCTGATCGTATAGGCCTACGGACACTTTTGCCAGAACTTTCAAACGGGAGTGTAACCCTAACAAGTATTTAAAAAATAGTATTTAAACGCTTTTTATTTATAATACAGTTGCGAGTACACAAATACTACATTATAGAGACTGTTAGTAATTTGGGGCAACTTCAGAATAAAAAGGAAAATTTTGCGAAATTTTAAAATCTCGTAGTTCTGTCACTATTTGCTTGAAAAAAATAATTTTTGAGACAAATTTGTAGAGAATTTTATGACCTTTAAACTTGTACATAGCTAGTTTTACGCTAAGATCAACCATTAAACAGTTATTACGCAAATAACAAAAAATGCCCGAAAAAAAGTTTTTGGGCCTCTCAAAACTTTTCCCGAAGTATTTCGAGGTGGAAAACTTGGGGTTTCCTTACTAATAACAATATTTAAAAAAATAAAAAATTAAAGCTTTAACCTCACATTTGGCAAGGGAAATGACTTATCAACTGCACTACTCGGTCTGAAGGGTCGCGGGTTCGAGTCCTGTCGTGGCATGGTTGTTTATCCCTCATGTATGTGTGTTGTCGCTAAAGACCTTGTGAGTCTGTTGATCACAGACCGAGGAGCCTGCAAGTGTATCTCGTGTAAAACTTTAATATGCTTCTGAGGGTCATAGTATCCAGCACGGATCGTCAGTCACAATCGAAATCGACATCCTCTGAAACTGGAAAAGCAGGAAGAAAAAAAATGGTAATCTATACTCATTTAAATGTGCCTCTTCAAGGTCACGAGCTGGAAGGACAGGGGGACCCAGTCATCCAATAGGATGCTTCGTTAGAACTTAAATGGTTGGATTGCAGCTCTCCATTGGATGGCAGTCGCCCCGTTTCCTTCCTGTTCGTGATCTTAGAATGCGTGTTATTTGCTATCAACATAAGAGGTGTGTAGTCTGAAAGTGAAACAGTGGTGGTGAAAAACGTTTGTCAGAAGATGTCTCGGAGTCGTGTTGATGAAGTGGGAGTGGAGTTATGACAATTAATTGTGTAGCAATAATTGGAACGTCGATAACTGGAACCATGATAAAGGATGTGTTTTTGGCGTAATGGCTACCCCATATGCTTTCTACCGTTCAATACCGGGGTAGATTTCGTGACCAATCGATATGTAATTTCTATTGGACAGAGCATGTTCCCAGTACGTTTTCGACAGGTCTCGCACTTGCCTTTGACTCAATGATTGCTCCAGCGAAATTCACATTATCATTGCTTGCATCTTCGTATTATATCATCACTCACGAGCCTCAATACGTTTTGTAGTTTAAGGGACCCTAATCCTCAACGAATAAACAAATCAAACTATAATAACTTGAACCCCAATGGAGCCTTGATATACGCGTACGAAAGAGACAAGGGCTAAAAACGAAGGAAGAGAAGCAAAGGCTGAGAGAAAGAGAAGATAGATTCGAAATTATAAATGACAATGAAACCAGTTTGTATATTTAGGATGTAAGGATGCAGATCGAGAAGTGACGGCGGGTTGGACAGAAGGAATGGCAACTGTTTGCCATGTGTTGAAGGAAACTATGAGGGAATGGCGACAGAGGAAGAAAAGGGAATTATGATGAATGAACCGATTGTGCCCAGCAAAATTACAATTGATGTGGCAGAAGAATAGAAGGAAATTGTGAAACAGATATGACTGAATGGCAGATAGAACCAGTTATCAGGAAATAAAATGAGATTCAAAGGATACTGACTCCCAGAAATAAAGACTCTGTTTCAACGGCAATCTTTGGCTGTTAAAATAGGAAAGGGTTCATTTCTCGAATTGGAGGGCAAATGGTGCCAAAAACGGAAGTACTCTTTCAATGATCGACTGCGGCATGATTCTGAACTGTTTTTTATTAGACGGATTGAACTAATGAAGATCAGATACGGAATAAATCAAATTAACTACAGAGTGTTTGTAGTTTAAATCTTTTTTCATTAAGTGTGTGAGACGAATGAAGCCGAAAAACAAAGGTTCGGAATCTGTTTGTTTTCCGAAAAAATGATGTATTTAAAGATTGTAAATATTAACAACAGTTTTCTGACGACTCCAGAAAATATGGCCAGTGCCAAAGTAATCAATTGCATAGAATATGTACCTATTCCAGTGGCATTGATTATCCTGGAAGTTATAACATGTGAATGGTGGAGGTTTATTGAGGCCCTATCGTGACATTCCATCTATTTCAACTTTGTTGGAATTCGAACAGCTGAGATGAATATTAACAATAACAATATTATATTATAATTATTTATTATTATTATTATTATTATTATTATTATTATTATTATTATTATTATTATTATTATTATTATTATTATCGATATTAGTATCATCGGCCGTAATAGTGGTTCTCGCAATAGCAGCAGTGGTTGCGCCTGATGTGATGGTATGTTGTAGAGTGGTAGTGCTAAGCTAATTCTGATGGATGGCGGAGGTAATTGTCGGGCAGGGTCGGCGTTGGCTGCTGCAACGGGGCGCATGCGCTAGCCGGGGCGGCGGAGCGTTGGCGAGGGCGAGTGCGTGTACGTGGGCGAGTGCGTGTTCGTGGACTATGGCGTGGGTGATGGTGTGAGCGAGAGCGTGGGCGAAGATGTGGGCGATAGCGTTTGCAAGGACGTGGGAGATGGTGTGGGCGTTGGTGAAGGCGTTGGCGAAGGCGTTGGCGAAGGCGTGGGGGAAAAAGTGGGCGACAGCGTTTGCAAGGACGTGGGAGAAGGTGTGGGCGTTGGCGAAGGCGTTGACGAAGGCGTTGGCGAAGGCGTTGGCGAAGGCGTTGGCGAAGGCGTTGGCGAAGGCGTGGGCGAAGGCGTGTGCGAAGGCGTGGGCGAAGGCGTGGGCGAAGGCGTGGGCGAGGCGTGGGCGAAGGCGTGGGCGAAGGCGTGGGCGAAGGCGTGGGCGAAGGCGTGGGCGAAGGCGTGGGCGAAGGCGTGGGCGAAGGCGTGGGCGAAGGCGTGGGCGAAGGCGTGGGCGAAGGCGTGGGCGAAGGCGTGGGCGAAGGCGTGGGCGAAGGCGTGGGCGAAATCGAAGGCCAGGGCGTGAAGGAGGGCGTGGGCGAGCACGTGGGCGAGGGTGTGGGCGTGGATGAGGGCGTGGGCGTGGGCGGGGCGGAGGTGGAGGCGGCGCCGGTGCGCGGGGGCCGCGGGCCGCGTCGGGCGCTTTACGAGCGCGCCACGTGCGCGCCATTGACACTCCCACGCCTCCATGCGGAACCTGCCGCGTCGGCGCCTGCCCCGCCCCCTCCTCCTCCTCCTCCTCTCGGAGCATCTCTTCATCCATTCCACTCGCTTCCTCGCGCTCCGTCCCTCTCTCGCACTCTCTCCCTTTCTCCACACATGTTCTCTCGGTTATCGCTCTTCCGTTCTCAAATGACGCTTTCTTCTTTCTTTCTCCTTTGCGCTCTACCCTCGCTTTCTTCTTCTTCTTCTTGGGCTCTCATACTCTCTCGTTGCCTGTTTCTATCTCCGTCTCTTATCGCTCTCCCACTCTCGTGTCCTTTTCCCCTCTCTCCCGCTCGTTACTTTATCTTTCATGCTCTCTCCATGTATTTTCATTCCCTTTCTATCGTTGCCTTTCCCTCGCTTCCTCTCTTTCTCTGTCTCTCTCCCTCTCTCTCCCTACCGCCTCTGCAGTCACCCGCGTCGGTTTCCCTCCCCTTAAAGGTCCAATCGATAGAGTGCACGCGATGCCTTTATATGCCCTGGTGTTTGCACATCACCTTTTGCTTCGGGCACATACGCATCGCGGTTGACTCCGAGTGTTGTTCCGCAACAGAAACGAGTTTGACTCCCGGGAAAGAAACGTCAAGTTCTTTAAACTCTATCTCTCTATCGATCACAGAAATTTCAAGTGAACCGTGTAGCCTTCGGCAATGTGAGAGGGGTCTGTGGTAACTTTACATACCCTGGAACTCCATAAAAATTCAAAAATAGCGTAACAGTTTCGATTTTGACTGGAAAATGAAAACATTTCACTGTCGCATTCCGTTTATTCTCAAATTGTGTGTATCGAGTAAATTCTCATAGTCACTGCGTACATCTTTTCGCTGCTTAGCAGTCGTCCGTGACTTAGGTGACGTCATTGAGATGAGGGAGATTGAGGCATTCTACAGCACAAGTAATTTTAACTTTTTTTTGTATTTACAGAAATAATACCATTTATTCAGCCGCATACTAAGGCAACAAATCTAATAAAACAACACTATTTAAGAAATATATTTTTAAGACACGAAAATTGAAAATTTATGATGTAGAAATTGTTATAATAAATGGATATATGTTTTCGTCAATGGTACATCAATATTTAGGATTAAATAGAAAATATTCAAAACTGATCTTTAGTATGGTTTAAAATAAAATTAAAATAATAATGGAGACTTCCGACCATGCGTCATCCACGACGGTCCGATTGGTTAACAGAAATGTTTTTTCCTATTTTACGATTCTAATTTCTTGACTCTAGATGAGTTAGGCAACGGGATACCGTTATCCAGTAAGGAGCTTCAATTTCTTGATATTGAAGCTCCCGATCTGGACTTCAAATCGGACATTATACCTCTTCTTCCTTCAAAAATTCTCCCTAGGCTTTAAGTTCAGGTAACAACTAATTTCGACAATTGGTGACAGAGATTTCATTTGGTCGGCATGATTGACCGAGTTTAAATGCATTTTTATAAGTAGCGTGTAATACCTCGCGGATAGTATTTAAGAAACACAGATTATTTACCCTCACTGATTTACCTTCACTCTTCTTGTTTTGTAGCTTATCGCAAGCGCCATGCACCACTGCGCCTTTCCAGATAGTGCTTTTGATTGGATGATATTTAGAGCCCAGATTCTTATTTATATAAATATTTTTTGTATTTAGATAAATATTTTGCCAATTTTTTACAATAATATTTTTACACTACTGTAGGATTGAAGTAAATATTTGGATCATTTGGATTTTGTGCTATTTTTTAGGAAATGCTGCCAAAATGCGTGAAAACTGGTCAAAAATAATCTCTGAGTATTATATAGTAAACTGCATGTTTGGCACGCGTTGGTTATGTACAGTTCCTAGTATTCCTCGGTAGTTACTGTAAAGTTATTGCGTTTTTTCAAGGCAAAACTGAATACGATTTGGTAATGAATTTCTTACCTTCCATTTTCTCTTCTTTATTCACTCAGTATTAAGTGAAAATTAAATTTAGTCTTTACATTGCTGAAAGTATAGGAGTCTGGCGGCGAAGAAGTGACCACAACAATACTAGCTTTTAGAGTGCGAAGGGCGGATAGTGTTTATCATTTATACAATATTACAAATCTTATTTTGTATTCAGTTGTGCTGATGTACTTGCGCATTACGGACTGGTATTTTGCATGCTGGCTTGTTTTGTAATGTAATGAATAAATAAAAATCTAGATTTGTTTGAACAGATTTTACGATTGTTTCGATGGGTTTTATTTTCTTAAAGTATAAATTTGTCAATTTGTGCAAAGTTGATATTTCTCTCATTAGCTTTTATTGAATTGTTTCATTCAATTCTTGTAACGCATGTTGTCTCCACTCTCATTTTTGGAGTTCAGCGATGGTCTGATTCCGAATCAAAACTCAAGGTTGAATGTTTTATGTTCATTATTGGTTCAAACTTTCCAAGTTCGTAATTGGTTCGAACGTTTCAAGTTTGAAATTGGTTCGAATATTCCAAGTTTGTTATTGTTCCAGGCCTTCGAAGTTCGTTATTAGTGTCTATTTTCCATGTCCATTACTTATTTGAGTTTCAGGTTCGTTGATGAAAGAATAAATATACTTATCTATCGTCGCTGCTATATCATTTTAATTTTTTTAAATAGAGTACGCCAAGTCATGCTACACACTTCGATATGTAATTCCGAAGTTGACACACGATTTGGGTTTATTGTTGTATGAAAATCAAACTTGCTCTTAATGCTTACTGTTTAACTCTCGATATTTACATTCATAACATTGCTAGTTTAATAGAAGGTATTCATGCAAGAGATATTCGGAGAAGAATTGAATTTCCCTAGTCGCTGTTACAAAGGACGTTTGATAAATATGACGATGCTGTGGGAGCATCCCATTTTCAGAATAACATTTTGCCGTTAAATAAGTGTTATCGTAACTGGGAGATATGTGTTACCTCACATATCAAACGAAAGCAAAGAGACAAACTACAAAAGGCACCGTGATTCTCGTGGACAAAATAAACAGTTTGTTCTTTGGAAAGAGAGAATTTCAACATCTAAAATTCATCGTCGACTTTTGACCGTTTGTTGAGAGCAAACACCAGCACAAAACACTGTTTAACCATGTTCTAAATGAAACACTGTTTTAACAGGGTGTTAACAAGCACGCCAGCACTGGCCATTAAGTGACATTGCGCACAGCTATTGCAAATCCAGTTTCCCAATTGATTAAGGCCAATTGACGAGTAACTTCTAATGAAATAAACAATCAAACGAGAGTTGATCGACAAACATCATGAGATTTAACACTCTTCCCATCCAACACATTCAACAAACTTGGAATCCTCAGAAGTTTGACAAACTGGTGGTTGGCAATTTTCTTGCAGAGGCAAATTCTAAAAACGCAAACCATGATTGTAATCGCAATTTTCCAAGAAAGTGATATATTACCACCAACAGAAACCTTCAGGAAGTTGGTAGCGATGTGTCGGTGTAGACCAGGGTTATCCAACTGACAGCCCGCGGGCCGCGTGCGACTTGCCCAGTCGGGGAAAATACTCCCTTAATGTTAAAATAGGTTAAGTTTACAATAAGGATTTTTTCTGTAAAATTGAGAAATTCAAAGTCATCCCAATGTTTTTTACTGTGATATTCGTGGTACGGCCTGATAAAACACATGGTTCCACCCCCACCCCGTGTTTCAGAGTATCCGAGCAGTGTGCCGAGATCAACAATACGGAGTAGTCAGATGTGGATCACCCAAGTAATGAAAATATGGCCCACAACCATATTGAAGGTTTTAGTTGTAGCCCTTGAGGCTTCCTTGCAAAATGGACATCCCTGGTATAGTCGAAGACTACTACCGGGAGCAGTAGCTCAGTGCATTAACTGATGTTACTGCAGTGCCTCTGAGGCCCTAGGTTCGAGTTCGGACGGTGGTACCATTTTCGAAACTAGCTTTTCAGCTAGGATGAATTCAGTCGCTGTCTGGAAGAGAATTCTAGTGACCGGCTGCTCTGATTGGTAGTTTTCCGTGGTTTTTCCGATCAACACTAGGCGAATACAGGAGCAGCACCCTACCAAACAGGCCACGGACCGCGCGCGATCTGTACTTCCTCTTCCTTGTCCTATCCTCTCCCCTTACACACACACTAACATGCACTACACTACCACATATTCCGGGAGACGGGTTGACAGCTAAGAGCTTGTCCCGACTGGGGCGATGCCCCAATGGTGGGAGAGTCCTGGTTAGGGGGAAACCCCACTAGCCGACGGTAGGTCGGTGCCGGATCTCGCCATCCAGCAGGGGAAGATCACCGCCATCTCCCGAGAAAAAACATGCACTACACTAATGGGACTAATGACCAAAGCAGTTGACGCGCCCGGAAACACGAAAAAATCAAAAAAATCAAATCAACCAAATACTTCGTGTATCCCATAATCGCGTGTAATATATATCGCAGCCAGTAGGCGAGTTTCGTAAAGCCAAAAATGGCCACACCAAGCCCCTATCCTTGCACCATATATAACAAATATATAATATATTTGTTAGGGTTTTGCTCCGGCAATCGCCTGGTGTTGGTAGGAGAAACAACAGGAAACTACCGATCAGAGCTAGAATTCTCCTGCAGACTACGGCTGAATTCGACCCAGCTGAAAGCTACTGTGGAAAATCTTGCGACCGTGGTGATTCGAACTGTAGAACCTTCCGCACTGCAGTGACGTCAGTTGATTCCCGTCCCGGAATAACGTTGTTCAACAATAACTAATTTTCTGAATTTGTGGATAGCGCACGATTCCTCTAATTGTCCAATGATTGGAATTACCTCGCGTCTTACCCAGAGTCCATTCATTTTCTCACCAGCAGCGGCCGCGCGGCGCGGGGAGAATGAGGGCGGTCGGCTGGAGCCGCGGGCGGCGAGAGCGGGATCGATGGCGCCCACGACGTGATTTTTATGGGCGGATGTTCGCAGCCTGTAATGCGGTCGCGGTGGAAGCGGTGGTGGTGGTAATGGTGGTGGCGATTGTGAAGGAGGTAGTGACGATGGCGGTGGAGATAATGGGGCGTTAATGTTAACAGTAAATGTGGCGAAGGATGTGACAGAGGCTGCGTCAGTGGTTATAATGGTAGTTGTGGTGATGATAGGTGCTGTGACAGTTGAGAGATTCGATATGGATGTCGAAGTCAGGGTCCAGATGGAAGCAGAGTTGTAGGCGAATGAGTTAAGGAACGGAATTCCTAAATAGTGGTCAAGATGAAAGGTGGTAAATGCAGATTGAATAAGAGTCAAATATGGAAGCCCGATAGGTTAAGCGAAAGGGTTGGCCGAGGTGAAAAGAGTGGCATAGGTGCAGGCTAATTGGGGAAGGAGTGAATGCAGAAAGTAAAAGTGAGGTGAAGGTGGGGTATGGAATGGAAAGTCTAGGTGGAAGAAGAGATTTCACTAAAGGGAGACGAAGGGAAACCTTGATGGTGGGAGGGGTTGTGGTGGCGAACAGAGTTTGAAATTAACAGAGTAGGATCGGAGGCAAAGATGGATGGAAACGAGATTGAGAACGGTGGACAAGAGGGGGAGGAGATCAAGTTATTGGCTGAGGCTGAAGCGGTGGAGGCGAAGGCAGAGGAGCACCAGGAAGCAGACAGGCGAGGGCGGAGAGGTGAGGGCGGAGAGGCAAGGGCGGAGAGGCCAAGGCAGAGAGGCGAAGGCGGAGAGGCGAAGGCGGAGAGGCGAAGGCGGAGAGGCGAAGGCGGAGAGGCGAAGGCGGAGAGGCGAGGGCGGAGAGGCGAAGGCGGTGAGGCAAGGGCGGAGAGGCGAAGGCGGACAGGCGAAGGAGGACAGGCGAAGGCGGACAGGCGAAGGCGGAGCGGCGAAGGCGGAGAGATGGAGGTAAAGACTGAGACATAGGCGGAATTTGTTAGTGGAGAGGAAGCGGCGGAGGAGAGGCAGAGTGGGAGGGAGTGGGAGGGAGTGGAGCGTTATCTAGCTGCGGCGCCGCTAGGGCTGGCGCGGGCGTATAATACGTCTTCCGCCGCGGGCCATCGCAGCTCATCGCCGAGCAGCCTCGTAAATTCCTTCGAGCTGCAAGATGTTTATTCTTTGGCGGCGGCGCGGGAGTGAGGAAGTGGTGCTGATAACGGGCTTCCGGCTTCGTATGTGATGCCTCTTAGGAACACCGAATGACGCGTTTCCTTCTGATGAGTTCTATGCATGGTTCAGTAGTATATGGTAATTGATATTTGTGGGGTGCAACGAGTCATGGTCCGGATGGTTACATTCTTATCTATGAAAACAGTGTACTTCTTAGTGTTCAAGAGAATAGATTGGTGTCTAAAATGGTTGGAATATATTATTTTACTTGAAATTTTTCTGCTGAGTTAAAGCGTGTTCGTTTAGTTGACTGATCTGCTTTCGAGATTCAACAATTGCTGGGCGTATCGCTTTCTACACAAATTTCGTCAAAAACTAAAGAAAAGAATTTCGTATCCAAACACACTGTACTGGATACGTACGGTATTACCTAGTATGCGGAACTTTCAAGTAGTATTAGAGGTACAATTTATTGACGTTATAGGAAGGATTATTCTGTTATCATGAATCTTGAGAAGAGACAACGCCCGCTCTTACGTTCTTAATACGTGGATGAATTGCGCAAGAAGTTGTATATCTCTTTAATGTAAGTTCCCTAATAAAATTGCTTCTTAAGTTACCGAAAAATATAAGATCATGAATTCCATTTGGTGAAGAGCCGATTGCCAGGCCTTCTTGATGGAGATTTGAACACTGAATTGAATAGTCATTCCACTCTGACAGGAGTTTCAGCGAATACTCTCGTCTGTCTGCAATTCGCGTGTTATTCTGCGGCGGTGCGGCTTCGCTTCAACGCTTTTTAATAAACAGCTTGTCAATTAAACAGTTCCAGCTACCTTGTTCTCACCCACAAATGCGCAATAAAGAAACACGAAGGTAATTTTTATATCATTCAGAAATGCTGAAAGTCAAAGCTCAGATCGGGTAATGATTTAATAAACGAACTCGCCTACTTAAATAAGTATTCCATTTTCCATTAGAAAGATTCTATTTCAGATTGTTTTTAATATTAAAAAGCAAATTATTTAAAGCAATGTTTCAGAAGAATCGATGTATATCGACGATTGCATGTTCAGTTAGTAGAAATTAAATTTCTAACCAACTAGTTATGAACAGGAAGGAGAGCCAAGCGAACATTCCGACAGTTGTAGCTAAGAGTAGACGCTCTGAAGAAAATTAAAGTTTTATCTTCCCTGTTCTACTTAGTTGCTAGAATGAATACCCACGTAAGTTTCATTTTTAGAACACGTCCTCGTCGATAAACAAGACCCACTCTTCATTAAACAATTAACAGATGATGCTTAACCGGATAAAGGTATAAGGGTCATTTAAAACTGTTGAAGTAGCTTCATTAATCATTTTCAATTACACCGTTCACGGCCATGAAAGAATCGATAACGTAGAAACGGAGGTAATAATTGATAGTATAGTCTAATGATTAAAGAATACTTGTGTATTTAAAACAAGAATCAATTACCTTATGTTTGTAATTCAGATTGTGACTGCAAATATTAAATTCCATCAATCTTTTAACAGTATCGACTCAGCAGTTACAAGTACAGCTTGTAGTAGCTAAATTTCTTACCAACTAATTACAAACAGACAAGAGAGTTCAACGGACATTCCGACAGCTTTAGTGAATTGTAGATGCGCTGAAGTAAATGAAAGGCCTTTCTCGCAGGCCCGACCTAGTTGTTCTCGCAGCAACCCCTCGCGTGAGCCTCATAAATTGCGGCCGGGTCGAAGATATTTATTCTTTTGCGGCGAGGGGAAGGGGGTGCGCGCGGAAGTACGTGACGATGGGAGAGTTCCTGGCCGGCCGCCCCCACGCGCTCGCAGCGCGGCGGTGGGATATTTATGAACTTGTGTTTGACGCAGCGGCGCCGCAGGGGTCGACTGCGAAGGCCTCGCGATCCGTCGTTGGCAAAGCGGCCAATGGCGGCTCACGAGGTTTAAAAGGAGCTCCAGAAGTGGTTTTCTTTAGGTTCTCTGTTATGTGTGGAGTATTTAATTCGAGTGGTTTGCGATGAAGAGGTTAGAGACAGCATCAAGGACCTTCCATTGCTGAGTAACTAGGTTGAAATCTAGGCACATTCTTGTGGAATTTGGGTTGGGTAAATCGAGTTCTTGACAGGTTTCTGCACGGTATCTTCGTTTCCCCCTGGCTCCCATGATCATCTTTTTCGAAATGTGTGTCTAGACTGACTTAGGTGGAGCAGGACATCAACTGATGTCACTTCAGTGCGTCTGACCGGGAGGTTCGACGGTAGCAGGATTTTCAATACTAGTTAGATAGCTAGGTCGAATTCACCTTCTGTCTGGAGGAGAATTCTAGCACCCGACCGCTCCAATCGGTAGTTTTCCGTGGTATCTTCTATCAACACTGCTCGATTTCGGAGCACTACCCAAACAAACGGGCTATGGACCGCGCGAGATCTTTCCTTTCTCTTTCTCGTCTTTTCCTCATCCCTAATTTGTACACACCATTACATTCACTAGACTTCCACACATGGCGGGAGACCATTCGGGAACTTAGACTTTGCCCCGGCTGGGGCGGTGCTCAGCTGCTGGGGCATATCTGGTGGGAAAATTCCCGCACGCCGACGTGTAAGTTTGCGCCGGATCTCTCCATCTCGGGGGAAGGTCACCACGATCTCCAGCAATAAAAATATGCACTGCGCTAACTAATTTTTTACTTTGTCGCACCCGGAAACACTAGTCAATCAACCAAAATCGTGGCGTTTTGGGTAGCTCTTGAGCTCTTGCTTGATCCTGACGGGAATCTCATGTAGAATTTGTGAAGAGCTAAGGGATTTCTCGGCGTAAGTACTTTATTTTCCTTGTACCTCATTCCACAATTTTACACTCATCATTCACTTCACATCGCAATCATCTTTTCAGATCACTCACGGATATTAATAACTAGCAGTTAAAGGGCTCCTAAACCTCAGTAAATAGAACATATCTTGTTCAAGTTATATTATCGTCTTCTAGCACTCGTCCATTAGTATCATTCATCTCATGTCTAACCAAAACGTAAATGAACTGAAAATTATTATAAAGAGTGTTGTCTTTATTTGTGGAGATATTGATATCATTACAATCACTACTACACGCAATCAAAACATCTCTTTAACTAACATATCAGTCGTGGAATGCAATAGTGGAACAACTAAAAAAATACAAATTTTGAGTTAATTCTCTCTCTAGAGTTGCAAATTATCTACTTTCCAGCAGCAGCAGAATATCGTACCGCACATAATTCTACCAACAAATGCCAGAAGTGTGAATGCATGTCAGTACAAGGTAAAAACTTCAACTGATCTCAATAACTGATTTTTTAAATTTTTCCAATATTGCATTCACCGAATGGTTTTATATTTCCTATGTCTAATGAACGAAGTGGATCTGGATGAGGCGTAGACATGCCGTTTAGTATGTTACTGAGTGTTAATTGGATTGAAATGGTAAAACAATCAAATGGTGTTTTGAAATGAAATGAAGAAAAATATATTGAAAAAATAGAAATGATGGATTGGTATATGATTTATTTCAGTCTATGTGGAATTTGTGCTAAAGAAAGAGAGTTCGCAGTGGATTCCTTCTTTCCCCGCCTAGACTTCTATCATTAAAATTTTATGAAAACATTGTCGAATTGACAATGGCTGCGAATAAATTGTCCCGAGGATGAGTTACAGGGAATGATAATAAGAAATACATACATACGTATTGATTTGATCGAAGTAATCGAATGGAAATTGAATGACTTTTATTAGTATTATTCGGAACACGATTTCCATTTTTGTTTTCTATTTTTGTAAACTTTACGGAATGTTAAGCAAATTTCAATATGAATATGGCCACTATTTATCTACGACGTGTGGTAGTAAATACACAAACTGGAATGTTAGATGTGTTGGAAATGTTGTTGGACGCAGCCCTATTGTAGTAACCGGCAGCGCAGAGCGATTTTCCGCTGCTGCGTTTAGAAAAACGCTGGATATACGGCGAGATGATATGGTGGGGTGGAGTGAAACATGTACAGACCAAACGAGAAAAAGATGTGTGAGTATAAAAATATGCTATCTTTTAGCAGCAATGAAGGAGAAATATACTATGCTACCGTTACATGAATTTCCTTTTCAAATCAGATTTATTTATTAATTGAATTAATATAATATATAAATCATTACAATGAAATAAAATAATAGTTATTTAACTTTCATGCAATAAAGAACTAAAATGGTAGAAATAAAAACAAGAAAAGCTATTATCTAAAAGTATACAGAATGATAGGTGAAACCAGTAACAAATGGCAGTATCGAAAAATAATGAATAAAATATTATTGAGTTGTAAAAATTGAGAAAAGTGAAACAGTTAAAATATGATATAAAATAATATTGAGCTAGTTTAAAATATAACTAATAGAAAGCTGGTATATTGATAAAAGAAGGAGTCCTCATTCAGGTCAAATGAGAAAATACAAAGAAAGAATTCACAGGCAACACAGAAATCGGAGACATCATGGAACGGCTGTCACTTTTAAAAATGACCTAGAATAGTAAAATTATATTAATTTAATATCAGTATCTTGAAGACTGAAATGTTTAAAACTGAGAATATGTGACTCGTAAGCTATGCTCATCTAGAAGACGCCAATAAGTGCCACATACATGTCCTGAAGAAAGGGACATTCGTGTGGTAAATAAATACCGGGAGCGGTAGCTCAGTGCATCAACTGATGTCACTGCAGCGCCTCTGACCGGGAGGTCCTAGGTTCGAGTCCTGACGGCGGCAGGATTTTCGACACTAGCTTTTCAGCTAGGTCGAATTCAGTCGCTGAGAATTCTAGCGGACGGCTGCTCTGATCGGTAGTTTTCCGTGGTTTCTCCGATCAACACCAGGCGAATGCCGGAGCAGTACCCTACCAAACGGGCCACGGACCGCGCGCGATCTATCCTTCCTCTTCCTTGTCTTATCCTCTCCTCTTACACACACACTTGCACTACCACATATTCCGGGAGACCGGTCGGGAGCTTAGAGCTTGTCCCGACTTGGGCGGTGCCCCGTTGGTGGGAGAGTCCTGGTTAGGGGGAAACCCCACTAGCCGACGGTAGGTCGGCGCCGGATCTCGCCATCCAGCGGGGGAAGATCACCGCCATCTCCCGAGAAAAACATGCACTACACTAACAGGACCAATGACCAAAGCAGCTGACGCACTCGGAAACACGAAAAAATCAATCAATCAATCAATTAATCTTGTGGTAAATAGAGAACAAAGGGAGCTATATGAATCAGCTCGACAACTTCGCATAAATGTACTCTTCATTGGTTAGTATTCTGGCTTTTCGTAAGACCTGTCAACTGTCATCATATTAAAAGGAAAGCAATAAATCATCGTAAGAACAATTTTAGACATTATAAAAATTATTGAACAAGAAATGGTACCATCCTTTCTGTGAATAATTCCGAGAGACTTAATTTTATTGAAAAAATGAGATGAGTTTAGGTACAGTCAACCACCCAGCACGTAAAGTGAATGTTTTGCCAAATGTAATGTAGCATGTTAAAATGCACAATTGTCGATTATCTTTGGTTCAGTCTAGTAGATTATAAAATGTATATTTATGTAGTATATATTTCGAATCCATCTTAAAATATTAGTTATGTAACGTCTCAATTGTCAGAGCGCCACAGTTACATTACCATCAACTTCCCGTTGATCGCTTATTCGTTGAGAAATAAAGATCTTTGTCGATAAGAAAAATAAGAATTTAATTTAAAGACTTGTCTTACATTTTACTAGCTACAACCTCTTAAAGATTGTTTTTCATTGTTATCAAAATCACTTAGAAGTGATTTCTACTAATATACCTAGCAGAGCATGCATACATTTGTATAAACCCACCCACACTCCCTTAAATCTGAGAATCTTTCGAACTTGCCATCACGACCTCGCAAAGCATTCTGCTTGTTTATTCAGGCTCTCTGAATAATACCTTGTTACCAGTAGAAAGTAACTGACAAGATAACCCGCTACGTTACAGTAGTAATAATTTGCTGCAATGAAACTGTATCAAAACACTTGAACATGTTATTCACATAAAAACACGCAGGGGGCCTGGATAAACCCTTGAGATGACGAGAAAGGCTGTGCCACTCACCGCCGGTGACGATGCAGGTGAGCCGCATGTCGCTACCCTCCTCGTAGGGGCCCGCGCTGCCCGCCAGCTGCTTGCCCAACTCGTCGAAGATGGTGGGCCGCTGCGGAGGCACTGCAACAACGGAGGAGAGGCAAAGTGAGGTCACGCAAGTGAAAGATCTTGGCCACGTCGAAAGCCGTGTTGGTGACGTTTCGACAATCTTGTCGTGGTCTTCCTCAACGCTATTCTGCGCTGGAGCGCAGCACAGCTCGCTACAAGTTAATACATTAAAATGATATCAAAATCGATTAAATTCGCGAAAAATGCTTTAAAAATGACGAAAAAGGTAAAAAATGGCTTATTAGTCAAAATCAAAAAATGCAACAAATATGTTATATAAAAATGGGGGATTTCCTTTTGTCATAACATAAAATGAATTTCTATATTAAAAGGCATCGTTTTAAAGTGAAAAGAAAAAAATGACATTTCATCAAAATCCGCCTGTTAGTGATGAATAAAACGGGGGCGTAACAGATTTTCTAAGGGTTCTCCCGTTTCCACTTCTCGTTCCATCAGTGTTGTGTCGTCATTCATACCATATCTTCCTAAACTTTCCCATCAAAGTCATTCCCTCTTGTCAACTATGTCTAGTTTATGACTTAAGTTCTGGTATCATAATAATGAACCCTCAGTACCCTAACCAATATGTAACCCTACGTGAAGAGTAGTACCACGTTGTCAACTTTATAACTGTCACACCTCAAGAAAAGTAGAGAACATCACACTCAAGGAGTGAAGTACACTACACTTTTTATAGTGTACTTCACTCCTTGAGATATGATATCCATCAGATGATGATCACTCCATCAGATGATAAAAAAGTCCATTCTAGAAATGTGAATGTAAAGCATGATTAAATCCTTTTTTGGTAGAGTAAATAGTTCTTAATGTCTCTTCATTTGATGTTTAAACTCAATAGAGAAGACTAATGAAAACTAATGGTGCTACAACATCACATACTTTCTCGTTTTATGTCTAAATTTTGTAATTTTTAAAAATTCAAATAGTTCAATGAAAAGAAGACTCGCGCCATTCCTTTAAGGGTCCCTACTTCTATCATTGAAAAAGCAAATTGAAGAAAGAAATTGGAGCGATTTTTGGGAACATGTTTTTTTATAAATTGCATTAATTTTAAACACAAATTACGCGAAAAAATTATCGTTAACATTTTTAATATATCCCACAATAGCCACTTACTTGGCAAATATTAATTACCTTGGACATTTGCAATATAACCAATGAATTCTCATCAATTCCGCGATGTCCGAAATTTATTTTCTGGAAGCCAAGATTGTTTTTCATAGTTATCGAAAATAATAGCAATAAGACTTTTCTGTTACATTGGAACGCAAATTGGCTAAAACAAAAAAAAATATTTTCATCACTTTCTACAGATGACTAATCAATATATAATTGAATGAAACTTAACTTCCGTTAACAATATAGAATCACAAAAGCAAATTTACTACGCTCACTTAAATATTGAAACAAACTTGTAAGAGATAGAACTTCAACGAGGACGGGCAAAATGAAAGAGAGAATAATTTATGAGTGAAGTGCTTCTGGAAGTTTAGCGTGAAGTGGCAGGACCCTGAGTTAATAAACTACGAATCTAAGGATAGCAGTGAACGATAAAAACATAATGAATGAATAATTCGAGTTATCTGATAGCTAATAATGTGCAAAGAAAGCGTAATTGATTTTTAGGGTGTAATACTTCAAGACGTTGAAATGTGAACTGTTATTTTTCTAGCAGAATCTCATTGTTAAAGTTAAGTTACTTGAACATTGAACTGTTATCAAATCTCCTATCAGGGGGGCAATACACTTAATAATGTACGAACTACGTTAAGCACAAAGGATTTCTCTTCGCTCCTCCGCTTTTGTTCGTCCCACTTTGTTCTCGCAATGTTTGAGAGCCATATGGCTTGACGAGCCAAAACAAAGCGACACGACTTACTAAAACTGGCTTACAAGAATGTTAAGCAAAACCACATTTTCTTCATTCTTTATTACTATCAATTACATATAAAACATTTCATCTTTATATTCCTGTAGAAGTGCATACCTTAGAAACGGGATTAAAAAGTAAGAAATAACACAGTATTATAGTTCTATTGAGATACAATTTTTCTTTGGAGGATATATAGCAATTACACACTCATTGTCTAATTACGTAGAATTGAAGTTGTATATTTCTTATATCCTCATGAATAAAGATGTCGGGCATGAAACATTATAACTCTCAAACAATTGTATATTCTACAGTCCATGCACTGTGCTCAAAAGTTTATTTTATTGATTATCCCCAGTTGTTTTTCATTCTACCTTCTTAAAATCTTTCAATGAAAAGGATTGTTTTCTGATAACTTTCTACGTGTTAGTTTTTGCACCCAATTCCTTCAAAAGATTGCTGAACATAATGCTTCACATTGCTTTAGTTTTTGTAAGATTGCTTTAGTTTTGCATCAATCTGCAAAAAAATCTGCTCGGTTAATTCAAATAATCTGAAATACTGACAAATTTGAGAACTTCCAATAGCCAAAGGTGTAAGCGTAGTACATGTGTGTGTGTGTGTGTGTGTGTGTGTGTGTATGTTCGCATATACCATACTTTTCTACGTCGATCTTTTCAACCACTGTAGTGATTGTTCCTACATGTGGCACGAATCCTTCTGAGCGACCGAGAATCGAAATAGAAAAATTCCATTCCAAATGTTCCGCAAAAATTTCTTTCTTTGCAAAAGCTTAAAGGATACTGCGTACGCCGAGTCTATGCAGGCTGACAGGAGATCAACCGAAAATCTAACCGACACGTTGCGTTGGCGAATGAGCCAAACGAAACGCACTTTCTTTCCTAGCCTTAATACTTTAACACTGCTGCAAG
The DNA here is from genome assembly GCA_011170035.1 of Teleogryllus occipitalis. Lineage (NCBI taxonomy): Eukaryota > Metazoa > Arthropoda > Insecta > Orthoptera > Gryllidae > Teleogryllus > Teleogryllus occipitalis. The sequence continues at coordinate 10,593 of BLKR01004218.1, read as the reverse complement.
TACTTTATACCAGTGGAAATAGAAAGTTCACGTTTGTTATCTAATAGCAAATGAAACAATAAATATGTAATAATTAACTTATAGATATAAAATATAATGCTTAATCGAGATTTTCGCCAGGTTAACTTTTACTTTTTAATAATAATAATTCTTTAATGTTTATATCAAATGTGGAGGACGATTTAAAATAAAGTTGAAGAAAAGTAATTTAATTGGTGAAACATCGAATTTGTTTCATCTGTGAAATAAAAACATTTTTTTAATATCCAACTCCTTTCATTTATTTATGTAACTCATGTGAAACATTCATGCGGAATGCAGGGAAACTGTTTCATTGCTTTAAAATATACGTTTAAAATAAAATTCCAATAACTTCAACACTTTTTCTCGCCTAATAATTACAATTCGTTGTTTATCTACTTCTTAGGAATGTATCTGAAGTACTTCATACATCAATATAGGACTGTATTGCAGAAATATGAGAATGCACATAAAATATTTTATCATGTATTGTTGCGTAAATAATTCTGCATTGTAATGCATGGTATGAGCTATTAATTACGATCAAATGCGATCATGTAAATATTTCTAGTCCATAACACCAACTGCCTTTTATAAGATGTTAAATTATATTCCCATTTTGACTTCCATTTCCTATGGTAATCCACGGTCATAATGAAATCCAATAGTCGGTAAGGGAATTAACAGGAATTTTAATCCACTTAATCTCCGTTAATTAATATGCACAGGAATGAATTCCAGCCGTCCGAAAGTTACAGAGCACGAAAGCGTGCATTGTGTACCGCAGGGAGTCGCAAATGTGTACCCAACGCTAATTGGGAAAATTCAGCTCGCAAAAAAATTAATCTTTGGATGGAAAAGGAAGCTTTCGCCTACGCATCATATATTCCAAGCGCGAGCCATGCAGTGCGTATCCTCCGCAGCGTAGACATTGTTTTCCTCACATTATGAAGACCGTCTGATTAATTCCTCCCATTTGCGTTCTGTAGAACATACACGGGTCAGGTACTAATTTCCAATAACCCAATTTACCTCTCGCCGACTGCGCCGAGTTCTCTCCAATGTGTCTCCGCGCTGCGTTGCACATGAACGATGTGCCTAGTCACCTCCCATTAGTCTGCGTACACACACAGCCCGGCGCAAGGTTATTTTCGCTCACGCCGATTGCGCCATGAATATTGCACGCCGAGCTTTCTGCTTTCACAGCCTCTACAAAATTCAAACACATCAGGCGCCTCGGACTTTTCGAAGCCAAGGTTTCGCATTATCCTCGCGACAACGAAAAGTAGCATTAGGCCGGCGCGGCGGCGGAAAATCTGCTGGGAGCGGAGCGCGTACCTGCTGCTCGTCCCGGGGTCTTTCCGGCCTCGCGCACAAAAGGAGGGGTGGGGGCGCAAAAATCCCGATGCAGTAGGAGTCGGGGAGGGTGGGGTGGGGTGGGGTGGGGTGAGGGTGGCAGCGGAGAGTCGCGAAGGGCGGAATCGGGATGCGCAGGGACCGCGGCGTCAACTAACGGGGTAACAGCGGAAGCCCATTAGGGGGTGGCCGGCGGCACTCCGGGTCTGCGTTGCACGCGCGCCCGCCCGCCGCCCCACCGCCCCACCGTCCCACCGCCCCGCCCACCCACCACACAACCACCCAACCACACCACTCGACCCGCCCGCTGACAATTCACCCGCCGGCCAACAGCCCGTCCGTCCAGACCCGCCCGCCTGAAGTCCCACCCTGCCCTCCCGCCACCCCCAACGAGCCACCCCTCCCAGCCAGTCGCACCAGCAGCCGTCCCGTCTGCTTTTACTCCCTCTCCACCCATTTTCGTCCCGCTTGCTGCCATGCCCCTCACCCTATCCGCTGACCCTCTCCCGACCCCTGCCTCCTACCCTCCACTCCAACGACCCCTAACCATAGAGTAAAGAATGAACGACCCCTAACCATAGAGTAAAGAACCTCTTTACTCTATGCCCTAACCTTCGTCTCTACGCCCCCTTGCCATCGCTCTCCCGCTTCCCTGCCTGCCTCCCAGCCCACCTTCCCGCCTGCTGCCACACTGCCAACTGGCCCTCGCCCGTCCTTGCGACTTTTGGCTGGCCATCACGCTCTTATCTCTTGCCGCATCACTCGTTCAGCTGAACATACATTGTCACTCAGCAATACGTTGCTCGCTTTCGGCTCATTCGCGTCAGTCTCCATCACACTCATCAGCTGTAGATCTCACACTCCACTTTACTCCATCGCTATTCGTTCTGTTATCCGTGTGGCTCTACATCAGAGCTCAACATGCTCCTTAGTCCTTGCTGATCATCTCGTTTCTATAACCGTGTTATTGTGTCTCAAGATTCCCTTGTAATCTTTCTCGTCTTTTCCAACATACTTTTCTGCTTGCAGCGTACTGTTGCAATTACTACATTGACATTTTATCGGTTCTTGTACTCGTAGCGTCTACATCACCATTGGTTCAGTTATCAACCGTGATAACTGATATTACTGTTCAACAGTGTTCGTGGCATCCTGTTCACTTGAATTTTTGCAACGTCTGTGTACCTCGTTTTTTCTTAGCTTTAGTTTACTCCGCTGATTTGCCTAATCATTGCCAAGCTTACACCTATCTTCGCAGCAACTCTCTCTACAATCGCCACACATCATGCTCTTCTCTAGCCGCACATTGTGACTCAACAGTTTGTTGTTTTCTGTCGACAAGCTGTCATTTTATAGCTCCTCAACGTGAATACCGATGTTTTCAGTGACGTTTTCACAAACTTCGTTACACAATCGCCATTCTAGCAGGCATTTTTGTAGCTGTTAGTCATAACACTTACCCACTCTATTCAATGACTAATTTCCATTCTACATCACCTGCATGTGTCCTCTGTCAATTTGAGCTCTAAACCAGTTCCCTCAAATTTCGCTATTCTGTCGGTCCTCATTTTGAACAGAATCAATTTTCTGAGGTATTTCTGAATATTTCATTCTCTAGGGTATTTCAGAAAATTGTTTTGTTAAAAACTATCCTTAGATGCTAGCATATTTAGAAATGCTAAAAACGATTATTTAATTCACCGTTGTTATGAAGTTTTCACAGTTTTTTGGGGTGTATGATGAATTTATCTCAAGCTTACAAGTTTTATTTCAACATAAAATGCATACATTATGTTTAACACCACATAGTATGGATACTTGGAAAATAGCCCTTTCCTTAGACAAATTTGGACTCTTATACGCAAACAATTAATGCTCGTTGATCCCTCCCCGTCAAATAACCGCATGTGTTGCAGCAACCAAAGTTTTCCAGTTAGTCCCAAATTTATATTTTACTTCATTCTTGCCTACTGTTCCGTTACGAAATTCATTTGGAGCTGAAACACTTTAGATCCTTGTCACAACTGATTCGTTACCATGGCAACTATTTTTGTTCCATAAGGAACCATGTTATCATTACCTGAGCATCAACAGTAGTAAAGACAATATTATTATTATTATTATTATTATTATTATTATTATTATTATTATTATTATTATTATTGTTATTATTATTATTATTCGCTCTGCTGCTCTTACCTCTTCCGAGAAGCTCCTTTCGGCGCGTGGTTGCAGATTATCTCCTCCAAGGTCACTCGCCCTTCGAGGTTCGAAAGCATAATCTGTTTTCTTACTGCAGTCGCGCTGCGTGTCTTCTTAATGTTTATTCCTTTCTTCGTCCATGCAATCTCTGTTTCTATCTACATTTTAGACTAATATTCGTAATACGCAGTGAATGTATAAATTTCTGTGCCAATGCCAGAACAATTACTCGTGTTCATGCTTCCACTACATTTCCATTTTCTTTTGAGCCAATTCTCTCACTGCACCATGTTATATCCATGAAACGGACGCTTGTTTTATCAGATAATTCTCTATCTCTTCCAACAGTCTGCTAATGAGGACACTCACATCACCACTAACTGTTATTCTACGATTAGTTACTCGAGAGTCTCGTCGGCATTGCAGGAAACTTTGGCTTTGAATTCAGCCATCTTCTTAGTGGAGTTGCAATTTCCTTTTGTTGCACTCAGACTCAACTCCGCCATCTCATTCTCAGCGTCGCACGTCGACATATAATCCCAAATTTCTTGCGGGTTCATTCTCCCTCTCTTTTCACCATTAACAATGTTCTTAATGCGCATGCTACTGCCTTCATTGAACTCGACCTTTTATTACTAAGCTTCATGGTTTATGCACTATAAAGACGTGCTATCGTACGACGTATTCCGAAGGTTCAACTTGCAAATAATATTTCATATTTTCCAGGAGGTTGAAAAAATTATGACAAAAACAAAAAGGATAGAGGTTTGCGTATATTACATTTATATTAGTAAAGTACTTTTGGGTTGAATAATTTATTAAATTGATCAAAAATACACTATTATTTACCATCTCTAAAGCAGATAGTACTTATATTTGTTTTAATTTATGATTTTACCTCAATTTTAACTAGATCAACACAGATTTGTGCCAAATGTTCACGCGATTACATCGATTTTAAATGTTTCTTTTAAATTTTGAAATATTATATATATATATATATATATATATATATATATATATATATATATATATATATATATATACGTACATAAGGGGGAGGGAGAGGGAGGAAGAGAGAGTCTGCTAGTAAGTACTATAACCGAAATATTATAAAATACTTAATTTTTATTGATGGTAAAATTATAGTGGGCCAATGCTAATTGCTTATGTTTGTTTATGTTAATTTATGAGTACAAGAAAACTCATTGGGCGGATATGGTTTTAGCATCTGTGCTCCTAAGGCAAGGAAGACGGTTGATAGTTGGTACGTGATTGTTGGGAGGGACTTGCCACACCACAATCAGCACACGAGCGATCTATTGTTTTCAAGCCATGATACACTTGAAATACAGTGTACTACGGGCTCATTCTAAACCATAGATTTTGAAAAGATGGGCGTGGATAATTCAACCTACCATATTATGTCTGTTCTTATACTCAGTCGGGGCTAGTACACTACAATCTAAGATACTCGTAACATGCTGAATACTCGTAGTATCCCTGCATTGACCACAGGCCTGGCAATCACTAAAGGGCACATCTGGACCTTTGATGATGTACTTCAGACAATTCTTCGTTGTAGTTACTTAGTCTGGGATTGCAAACATGAACTCCGCAGTTTCCGGGTATAGATATCAAATACTGAGCCATTTGTACGACAAAGCAGCGTCCATATTGGAATTGGCTATCTCAGCTGAAAATCTATCGTGGATTGTCTTCTGCTTCCATAATTCTATCTCACGGTTGAAGGATGATTGCTGGAGTTCAATTTCATGATGTTTGAGCCATAACGACGTATAGTTATCATCTGCTTCTTGTACCACTCTATGTAGGTGAGATGTGAGTTTTCTTCCGGAAGTAGTTCGTCATGCTGATGACCTGTTTTGAATATGAATATTGCTGGTTTTTAAGATGTCACGACCTCCTATCTTTCTTGACTTGAGCATTTGGTATGGTGGGATTGAAAATGGGTCATTTGGACCCTGATAAGGTTTTTCCGAATCAGACCATTTAGCGATTGCCAATTAGAGTGTAACTAATGGTTTTACGTAGATGTTACCTACTGCTGTGTTTGTGAATTGAGAAAGAATTTAAATATGTTTAATTTTCATAAAACATTTTCTTGTATATTCTCTTTACTTTCACTGGGCGGGAAAAACTTGTTTTGCAGGATCTCTGGTTACTTACAGAACTCAACTCCTCTAGAGCTGTTGCAGTCTCTCTTAACATAATTGTGTATTCTATTGCTCTAATGCTACCTTTATTTATGAATTTTTATGCATACCTTTATTTGTATTTTACATGCGCCAATACCAAATTCCTATCCTATGTCTGTGAAGAACTTTTGGTCATATGTGTGGGTTGCTTTAAGTACCTAGGTACTTGTTCATGTCTTTTATGTACGATAGATGACTTGCATTATATTCCCTTTTCTCGTTCAATTCACATCTATTCACATATTTTCCAACGAAAAATAGAAGGGATTCATGACAAGACAAAACCAATAAGGGCTGAGACACCTAAAAGATACCCCTGTGAATTCGTAATATTGTGATGACAATTCTGTCATTTGATGAAATATGTATAGTTGTCTACCAGTTATTCATTGCGCGATTCAGACATCTTTCGATTACGGTGATTACCATGCGTTTTTAAAACGCACAGCATTCAGTCATATGGGACCTTGGCGAATGGCTTTATGTACTCAATGAAACAATGGAGATGACTCATTTTGTCAGACGTCTGAGATTTGATACCGTCCTTGCTATCCAACAAACCCTTTCAATAACCTTTCTGGGTTTTTAAGATAATATTGTTTTGTGCGCAATATTGTTCTATGACTAACTTCAAACAGTCAGTTGTGATTTTATTCACAGCATGGTGGCCACGTGATAGATCAAAATTATCCCTTTCAATCAAGAAATCATGAAGTGTATATGGTCCATGACATTTTCAATTCTGTAATTTGTAAATTATTGCTTTTAGAACTTCCATTGATACATCAGAAATGTACATTTCTTTAATCTTTATCGAAATATTCAATAGAAGTCTCATCCAAAATTCATTAGATTGGAATGACTGTGTTGTCCATATTTCGGCCCAATGATTTTCTACTCAGGATATCTCTAGCAACTTTTCTATATGAATTCCTCTTCTCTAAGAACGATTCTTTCTATACATCTTGGATTTTTTGCAAAAATTCTGATTCTCCTTTTTCCTTCTGAAACTTATGTTATAGCGTCGTATTCACTGAGAATAGACACTGATTTGCTTAAGTGTATCTGTAACTTGAGATATATTTCTATTTTCGATCTCGTCTCTTCGAAGATGAAATGTACTCCCTGGGATTGTTCTGCGGCTGGGTTTGAAACATTTTCCACGACCTAACTTGAAAAGTATATTGTGACATACCGATATGTCACATGAATATAAACTAACATTTATTTGAAGACTATATGGTGGAATATGCATTAAGAAGTTTAGACGATCGAAAGGTCAGCTACACCAAAATATAACGAACGCATGGATTGGCTGGGTGAGAGAATGACGGTAAAATGTTATGAAAAAAAAGAAGGGAGTTTAATAGGAAGCTTCGCGGATGAATCAAGCAGGAAGATGTCATTCTGACCGGCATCGCGTGTCTGAACGGATCGTAGGTTGTGAGTGGGAGCGAGTGGAGTGCAGATAGTCAGAGTCGGGTTTTCAGATCGTGAAAGTTTAAGGACAGTAAATAATATTGCAGATATTGCATGTGGAAGTAATATTGATGCATAAATTGGAACTTTGTCGGGAGTGGTGATCGAGTTATAGATTTCGGGACTATGTCATAGGACGTAATCGGGACTGATAATTTTGATAGTTTTACACCATCTTGGATAGGAGCAGAAGAGGATTTCTTGGAACTTTGGACTACGGCAAGCTCGCAAGATATTTCGACTGAGAAGTCTTCGAGGGACATCAACGAAGAATAGATAAGTTAACCGCGGTATAAAACTCTAAATTCAAAGATATCTTAATAAAAGGCCTAACATCAAAATCATTTATTAAATTCACTATATTGTTTGCAAAAAGGTAACAATAAACTTTGTTAAATTTTGTTCTTTAGAAAAGAAAGTGATCTTTCATTTAGTCAATCCAAACAGTAATGAACTAGGAATTAGAATCATTCTATTTCAGATTCCCAGCAGCGCTGTATAGTCTGCGGATCCTATAATCCATTGTAAAGGTAATAAGGATTATAATATATCGTGACCCATTGACCCAGCAAGCCGGACGCTAAGATCTTTGCGAGAAATTAATGTAGAGAGAAAATTTGTATATCTCAAAATGGCGCGCCAACGTGATGCATAATTTGTTATAATTTATAACAATTGGTGACACGGATAAAATTAGTCTTATAAATTATAATAAAGTGATCCAAAGGGAATCTGAAATTTATGGATTGACATTTGAAAGTAATTGTTAATTATAAGAAAGAGCCAAGACCATTTCATTGGTGTGATTTTAAAATAATTTAACAGAGAGATTTTAATTTGTATTAGAATTCAAAATGGATACTAGGAGCAAAAAATTGCGTATGGAGAATGTTAATGTAGATGATATGGCGTCTGCTAATACTAATCCCGAGGGAGAAATCTCGCGTGAAATTATTGAGATTGAACCACAAGAAAAGGAAATAATGGCTGCACCGTTAGGAAATATGGACCCTAATAATTTAATTCTTAAAATGTTAGCAGAAATGAACGCAAAACTTGAGCATAATAATACTAAATTAGAGGGAATTACTTCAGATATGAATACTAAAATTTGAAAAAAATAACGCTAAATTGGAAGGAATGACATCGAAAATGTCATTAGAATTGAAGAATTTTCGTCGGGAAATACACGAGGAAATAGTGCAATTACGGGTGGATACATCGGCTGAATTCAACATTATTCATTGTAAAATTGAGTCTTTTAATAATCAAGTCGACCAAATGCAGAGGGAATTAAAAGAATTTGGCGACAAAATTAATTCCAAAGTTAATAATTTACAGGAGAGCATTGTGACATTGGGACATTTACAGGACCAACAATGCGAAAAGTTGACAATCGTCGAATCGCGTGTAGATGATTTAAACGCAATGTCACTTCAACATGGCGAAAAAATTGAAAACATAGAAGCTAAATTAGTTTATTTGGATAGTAAATTAGAAAAACGAATACAGGAGGGACTTAGAAACATTAAAATGGTGCAAGAATCTGAATCTGGGAAATATATGTCGGACATTAAGGACAAGATCGAACAGTTAGAAAACGAAGTCATGATGCGTTCGCAGGGAAATATAGTAATGAATGCATCGGCGCTTGTAATACCAAGCCACCTAAAATTTCATGGTGATGTGAAAGAACAACCGTGGTCGTTTATTTCAAAATTAGAGAATTATTTTATGATAAATAATATCCCCGAAAGACTAAAATTGCATATAGTAGAACAAGCCATGTCGTCCAAGGCACATCATTGGTTGACCTCTTTAGTACCGGAACCGACTAATTATAAGGAATGGAAGGATAAATTCTTAAAAAGATATTGGAACGAACGCCACAAGTTTGATCTAAAATACAAATTAATGAGTGAAAGGTATAAGAAGGGTGGAGCCGAGAATATGTGTGACTTCGCAACACGTAAAATAGCAGCATTCAAGGCATGCGAAGACAGAATGGATAGCAATGAATTAAGTAGAATTATTATTCGTCAGTTGCCTGTAAATATCCAAAATTTATTGTGGAACTCCATGCCTATTGATTCTGAGGATCTGGTCGAACGTTTAAGTCGATTCGACCAGACATTGAATAGTGATTATGATCGTAGTATCTGGTATCAATATAATGAAAGCAGGAACGAGAATAACAATGGAACGGGAAAAACAATGAATAATTGCAACCGCCAAGGAAATTATAGCTCAGAAAAAAAGGATGACAGGGGAAATAGTACTAAAATGGAAAATAAAAAGACAGGAAACGGGTATCCGCGGAGGTTCAAAGAGGACAATAAACGGGAACATGTGGAAATTAATGCGATTGAAGAGGAAAACTCCCAGTGTTCGAAGTAAATGGGCGGGATACTTCGAACGATGATAATGAGGGCGTGATGGTTCTTAAGGAGTTGAATAGCATTGAAGTATCGGCGGAAGATTTATTAAGGGAAGATACGGACGAACGGGCGGAGAATAGCACGTGTTTAATTTTGAAGGGGATATTTCGGAATATACCTGTAGGCATTTTAATTGACACAGGTGCTAATGTTTGTGCAGTGTCGGAAAAATTATATGAGCAGTTAAAGAAAAAGGGAAATAAAATTGAGGAGCTACCCACTAGGAGTTTGGATATTCGGACAGCTAATGGAAGGCGCATCGAAACGAGAAGTCGGCAAATTTGGGTGGAAGTGGAAGTCCAAGGGATGACAATTCAGTTTCCAGCAATTGTAGTGAAGAATTTGATCCGTCCAATTATTTTGGGGATTGATGGCCTAAAAATGTGTGACGCCAAGGTCGACATAGGTAACAAGAGTATATTGTTACGAGGTGACAAAGGGCAACAACATTGTTTAGGGATCAAAGACCAGGAGGGCGAAGATATGTGTATTTGCGATATTGCGGAACAAATTGAAGAGACCAGGGACCAGATCCACGCGGCAGCAGAGGGCGCAGTCGACGAAAACGGAATAGATGCTAGTGAAGCAATTGAAATGTTAGTCAATGAATATAAAGATATTTTTGGAAGTTCAAGGGAGCCGGTAAAGGGATATCAATTTAAAATTGAATTGATGGATGAGGAACCTTTTAATCTGAAACAATATCCAATCCCCCATGTATATAAAAGCGAAGTACGTAAACAAATAAACACGATGCTTGAGGATGGTATAATAAAAAATCGATGACACCGTATGTAAGCCCAATAGTGATAGTTCGTAAGAAAGACAATAAGATCAGATTTTGTGTGGATGCTAGGAAACTCAATAGCAAGACCATC